>PVJA010025609.1:0-30598 GCA_004027025.1 Myocastor coypus
ACCGATCCTCCTGCCTCAGCCTCCCAAGTGCTGGGATTATACACGAGTCACCATGCTCGGTGTTGGTCTTCTTTTTTTGTTTGTTTTGCCAAACCAGGGACTGAACTTAGGCCCTTGTGCTTGCCAGGCAAGCGCTTATTCTACTGAGCTATCTCCCAGCCCGCCTATCTTCTTTTACAGGCTTAGAGCTGAGCTTTCAAGGTCCGCACACGAGGGGGGTCGCTTGATTTCCTCAAAGTTCCCTTGACTTAAATGTGACTCATCTCAGGAATGCCTTCCCTGAAGCATTTATGAGTGTTTGGCCAGCAAGGTGACATGTGACATAAGCCCTCATGCTGTGCTGCCTATGGAGCTCTGGACCTGCATCTCCCGAGTTTCATCCATGGCCAGCCTGGCCCCCAGTCCTGTGCCAAGACTTCCTGCCAGCAAGGGAAGGCCTAGCACTTGCCTTTCGGGGATAAAATCAACACTTTTTAAATTAAAGATAGCACGCGTCCTCCATTTCGGCCATGAAGGACACTCACGAGATAGCCAGACAATGAACGCAGTGTCCAGCTTGTGCAGGAGCCCCTGGAGGGGTGTGCAGCTCTGCCACAATGCCCAGACTGTTCTTTTGCTGGGAGGGAGGGTCACTGGCATCGAGTCACTGCCATTTCATTTGCTCCAGCTCCCCACAGAGCTTTCTTCCTGCACAGACTTCTCGTACAGTCTCCTCTGCAGCCAGGGCGCCTGGGGCCAAGCTCTCTGATATCACAGCACACTGCCGTGGGTGGCTGCCACAGCTGGCCCACACACAGGCGTGGCTTCTCCCTGGTCTCGAAGCTGGGTTCCCTAGAGCACAGTCAGCTGCTGTACTGCTCAACTGCTCCTGTGCACACACGTCCCCAGAGGCGCTCAGAGGGTTTTAATCAGGTGACTTTCCCATGCACAGGGCTCTGGGAGGAAGGCTCGGAGGTAGTGCATAACTTCCCATGAACACTAAGGTTAAGGAACGCACACATCAGGTTCCTGAGTGCTAGAATTAGCAGAAGTAATGCCTGAAGATATTGGAAGCAGCAGGGAAAATGGGCAGCTCGGCCCCCTGCAGGGCCACTCCCCACCACACAGGGACAGGGACAGGGACAGGGACAGGGCATGCACACCTGTGACTCAACAGTGGCTAGTAGTCCTTCCAGACCTAGCAGTTTACTAAAGGACTGGCTTGTGTGGACATGGGGTGCAGTTTTAAATATTCTGAGGGCTGGAGAGATAGTATAGCAGTCTAAGCAACTGCCTGGCAAGTATAAGGACTCACGTTGATCCCCAGTATCACATGCCGTGCCGGCCCTGGGACCCTGGGTGCACCGTGGCAGCCCTGAAACTGGGCATGGTGGTGCACACCTATGATCCCAGCACTGGGGAGGCTGAGACAGGAGGATCACTAGAGTCCGAGCTGCATAATAAAACCATGTACCAAATAAATAAATAAATGAATGAACGAATGTTAAGTATCTTCTACCACCTCTATTAGTGTATTACTCTTCAGGACATTCCCAATGTTGTAAGCAAGGACTGGTCAAGTGGGCTTTCCCCTTATGAATGCAGAGGTCACCCAAAGCTTTCTGAATCCGGTTCTACAACTTGGCCCCAAAGCCTGAGCAAGCACATCTGCAAAGGTAAGGGAAATGTCATGCCCTGCGTGGTCTCTACTCATTCTCTTCCACCTGGCAGAAATGGGCGGAGGTTGCCCAATACAGCCTCGGCCTCTGAGACTACCTGGAGTTTCTGTGTACCACCTAGGCCAAGCTTGAGGCCATGGGGTAAACTCTGCTCCTGTGACAGCAAGTGTCCTCAACGAGGAATCACTCTGGCTGGCAAAGACAACTTGACCTACTCCAGCCCCTCCAGCTATGCCACCAAGCACACCAAGTAGATCTGCAGGACTTTAAACTGCAGAGCCTCGTAAGCTAAGCATTGGTTTCAGTCCACCAAAGACCTGCCCTTCCCTGTCCAGGGCCTCCAGAGGGGTTTGGGAAGGGCCCTCCTTCTCCACCCACCTGAAGCCTGGCAGCTTTCCAATTTAAAAGAACAATGGCCTGCAGTGTGAAGAGGTGCCGCCCTGCAGCCCAAGCGTGGGGATACGTCCTCTCAAGTCCTTCACACTGTTCCCAGCACCTTATACTGCACTATTCTTTCTCCAAACAGAAAGGCTCCTGAGGGAGCAGGCTAGTGGCACCCAGCTCATAAACCCATCGTGCTTCCCACAGGTATTATAAATACTTTTTTTTTTTTTTTGATTATTTGGTGTTTAGATCATCATAAAGGGTTTTTTTCTTTTTTTTAGATGATTCTTTTATTTATTTATTTATTTATTTCTTGTTTCAGAACTTTTGTTTGCTTATTCACCAATTTTTATGGCTGGCTCAGCCTGCCCTGAGGGCAGGGTTGATGCAGCATGTGGTGCTGGATCGAACTGCGGTCCCTGCAGCCACCTGCAGGCGCTTTATTTTATTTTATTTTTTTTGTCTTTTTGAGACAGGGTCTTGCTATGCAGCTCAGGCTAGCCTTGAGCTCACTTTTGTAGCCCAGGCTGGTTTCGAACTCGCACCGATCCTCCTGGCTCAGCCTCCCGAGTGCTGGGATTACAAGAGTCAGCTACCACGCCTGGCGCTTTAGATCACTGAGCCATCCTGCCGGCCCCAAGGGTTTTTTCTTTTTAGATAGGATTTCACTACATAGTTCAGGCAGGTCTTGAACTCACTACAGAGCCTAGGCTGCCCGTGAACTTTCTGCATCAGCTTCCTGAGTGCTGGGTAGTTTAGGTCATCACTAATAAAAGCAGCAGACTCGGGGCCCGGCAGGATGGGTCAGTGGTCTAAAGTGCCTGCTTAGGAAAGCTTAGGCAGCTTCAGGGACTGCGGGTCCATCCCCGGCACCACATGCTGCTCCAGCCCTGCCCTCAGGGCAGGCTGAGCCGGCCATAAAAATGAGTGAATAAACAAAGGTTCTGAAACAAGAATAAAAATAATAAAAAAAAAAAGAAAAAAAAAAAAAAAAAAAAAAAAAAAAAAAAAAAAAAAAAAAAAAAAAAAAAGCAGCAGACTCTTAGGAACAGGGCCCTAACGGAGGTGAAGCAACGGCAAATGGTTCCGATCTGCCAAGTTTCTACACATGCACAGGCAGGCCATCACGGCTCAGCACTCCCCGTCACACCTAAGAATACCATGGTGGGATCCCAGCCGCTCTTGGGCCTGTGTCCACCTCCAAGCAGGCTCCTGCCCCAACCCAGCGGCCTCTCTTCCGATGTCTCCATCTCACCTTTCTCCTCCAGGCTCACCTACACCACACCATGTCCCTGCAGACTCCTAGCTCACTAGCGAGACCCTCTGTGGTCATCCGGGGTAACGAGTGGCTGACAGACATGGAAACCTGAGCCAGCTCCTGTTTCTGTTCTAGTGATTTCAGCTCGGGAGTAGCATGTCTAGATGGGACTGCTTTAACTCTGCTACCCTTTCTTTTTTCTTTTTTTTTCAGGACCGGAGATTGAACTCATGTCCTTGCGTTTGCTAGGTAAGTGCTTATTCTACTGAGCTAGCTCCTCAGCCCCCCTGCTACCCTTTCAAAGTTGTTTTAAGATATTTACGCCCTGTGCACATATTCTGAGACAGTCTTACTAAACTACTCATTTGCCTAGAATAGCCTTTATGATCCCTCTTCCTCAACCTTCCAGAGTGCTGAGGTTACAGGAATGTGCCACCACCGCACCTGGCCTGTGGAGCTTTGAAGCCCACAACCATGATGTCCGAGATGAGCCCTGGGTTGCAAGCAGAGGGCATGGTGCAGCCGGGTGTCACAGGCCTTTCTGGGGCCTCACCTTCTTGCCCTCAGTGTCCCCGCAGTAGAACTGCTCGGCTTTGGTTTTGCCCATCACCACAGGGTCAGCAGCCTCCAGGTGGGATGGGTTGGCCACCAGGGACAGGGTGATGTTCCTGTCGGTCACTCGGTTGATCCTGCGGTGATACATGCCCAGGTGGTACTTCATGTCTCCGGAGCCCTATGGTGCAAACGGTGAGTCTGATGCTGGCGGTAAACACTCCCCATGCCCGCTTCCTCAAGGTTGCCTGCCCAGAGCACAAGGGGAGAGCCCCAGGGAGGGACGTGGTACTGGTGGGAGGAGGAGACAAGCTGCTTTAAGAGGACACTGCTCAACACTGGGGCTCCATCTCACCTCGTCTGCTGCCTCCAACTTTGAGTCAAACTGACAGAAAATCTGCTCCAGCTCCTTCCTGATGACATTTGCTAGCACATTGAGCCGTCCCCTGGGACACAGGGTGAGGAGAATAGATCCATAGGGCATAGCTGTTCCATTCCTGGCTCTTACCCAAGACATGGTTTGCCTGGGCTTGCAGCTTAGAAACAGCTGTGACCCAGAGCTAAGGTGGGCACTGTGGCCCTAGCCATACCCATGCAAGACCGCTGGGTAGAAAGTACATACATACCACCACCCTGGCCTTCTATCTCCCCAGCATCAGAGCAGCCTGGTCTCTGAGTCAGACCCGACAAAGGAATCAGGGTTCAATCTTTATACAACTTGGCATCAAGCCAACACCAGTCTGAACCATGTGCGGCTCTGTTCACGAGGAAGGGGGACTCTGGCCCCCTGAAAAGCAAAATGCCTGCCCACAACTAATTCCTGCACACTACACGCACCTGTGGGGCATGCCCATGATCACGTAGTCGATCCCATTCTCACTGGACTTGTCAATGATGGTCTTGAGGGCAGGGATCAGCACCTCACAGCCTTCTAGACCAAAGCGCTTCTCGGAGGACCACTTCCGCTGCAGGAAGTCCTCAAACCTGGGAGGGTTTCAAATGCCTTAGACAGCAATGTCTCCTGTCCTAATGGCAGACTTTTCTAAGGGCCAAGAGTGCTCTGGCGGCCGTCTCTGCTCCCTGGGCCATCTTTCTGCAGCCTGAACCCCACTGATGGCCAGATATCACCTGTAAGCCTAAGCTGTGTGGCCCCAGCCAGCCCTGTACCTGGTGGATCGCACGAGCCTGGCCAGCAGGGTCCGCTTCTCCTCATTGGTGAACTGCATGATCCCAGGTGTCTCAAACTTCTGCCGGATCCACTGGCACTGTTCCAGGTCATTGATGAACATGAACTCCACTCCGATGTGCTGGCAGTAGGCTACCTGTCCCCCCCCCACACAAGGGATACGGAGGTCACTGATGGCATGAACTGCACCCCCATGAGCTAGTAGCAGCCAACTATCTCCTCACTGGCAAAGAGTGCTGGAGAGGGGAGGCTGGCTATGGGAGAGCAACTTCCCTGCCCAGAGCACCCAGGGAGCCTCTAAGAAAGCAGAAGTGTGGTGCACCGGGCTGAGGCCTAGCTGGAAGGTACTCCCCAGGCACTTAGTGACTGCACACTGAGAACCATGTAGGCCCTAATTAGGCCAGGAAGCACCCAGTTCTGCCAGCTTGACACTGTGCGGGGAGGAAGCACACACTGTGGCTGTTCAAAAACAGCAGGCTACGCCGCACCAAAGACGAGCCTCGCACACTGGCATTCTCATGCCTGACTCCTCTCAGCACTTCCAGGGCCACAAAGATGCGTGACTGCGCATGTGGCAAGGAATAGCTTTGCAACCGCCAGGTGTGTGCCCAGCCATGCCCTCACACTGAAGCATGCGACCCCTCTGCAGGAGCAGGGGCAGGAGCAGGAGCAGGGGCTCCCAGAAGGGCAGGCCTGGCGGGGAAGGGAATGCATCTCGGCTGCCCAGGGCCAGTGCCCCGGAGAAGGCCCCACCTCTCCTAGCCCCGGTACGTGGACAGCAGTGAGCAGATCCCTGCCTGCTGCCGTGATGGGTGCCAGGGAAGAGAGCCCGCCCTCTGGCTGCTGCTGTGCTTGAACCCGCAGGCAGCAGAACGCTCTGTAGTAACGCTCAGGTCCCTCTTTCCTCCCTTTCAAGCCAGCAGGTAACCCAACTTCTATTACTGAAGACTTAAGTTCAGAGGAAACTGCTGGGATAAAAATAAATCAGTTTGTCCTCAACCTACTAGCATCACTTAGTCATTAACATGGGGTGGTTTCAGGGTTCCTCCTCTACTGAGAAAAGATATAGGGAGCCAGAAGAGGCGTTCCCTTTTTCTCTAGAGCTACAAGGTGAGTGTCTTGTCACAGGACTGAGCACATCGGTCCTGTCTGACTGCGTCGCACACACCCCCCCCCCCGCGCCCCTGCCCGTGGTGGGCTTCTGTGCTGCGGCCTTCTGGGGTCCAGGCACCGGGTGGGTGGAGGGGAAGGTAGCCCGTGGAGCTGCTGTGAGCTATGTGCCCCTTCACATGCAGGAGTGAAGGGTATTGGGACATGGTGAGCCCAGTCCCGAGGCTGTCAGCACTCCCACTCTGATTTTGCTCCTGGGAAGGAAGGTGCTGAAAGACGCTGGGAGAAGTGCATGGCAAGGCTTATCTTGGGTCCAGGCTCCTGGGAAGGGACAGCCTCTGAGGGCAGCCACCTTGCATCTGACTGCCATTCTGGCAGTACCAGGTGAGCAGGAAAGACACCGGAAGTTGGTGTGGCATGAAGGGGGACAAGTCACCCGGGGACAGGGCCTCTTGGAGGACGAGGCTGCATGGGATGTAGCCCGTGGTGTGGGGGTGGCACAAGAGCTTCAGCTCAGGAGCAGCCAGCAGAAATAGGATGTGAGCCGCTTACAAGTTCATGGTCCACTTAAAAGCCTTAATAATTTAAGTTTTCCTAGTATGAATAGGTGAGATACATGTTCCTGTCTTATCCGAACCACTATACCAAATATATTTTCAGTATTAAAACAAAAAAATTATAGCGAGCTGGGGAGACAGCCCAGTAGAATAAGCACTTGCCTGGCAAGAGTAGGGTCCCAAGTTCAATTCCCAGTACCACCAACCCCCCAAAAAAATTATAGTGCAAGTGGCCCATAGTTCCCAGTGGCCTGTGGCTCCCTGGGTGAACAAGGTAGGAGCAGAGAGCATGGCTGGCGTGGGGACAATGGTGCAGAGGGGACAGGAAGAACTCAGAGGAACCCTGGCCACCTTATGTTGCCACAGCTTGCAAGTGAGGAAGGACAGGAATGAAGCAGCTCCAAGCAGGGATGCTGGCAAGGTCATGAGATGCTTGTCACAAACCACAGTAGGTGCTTCACCCGTCACCCAGCTCTGCAGGCCACTGTGGCCCACTATGCAAGCTCTCACAAGAACCTATGACACTATACCACATTCCCCAAAGCGGGGCCAACCACTGGGTGGTGGGAGGACTGTGTCCCAGGGAGCCATGCTGACTCATGTCCAGCTGTGGTGGGTGCCTGGGGACCAATCTCCCCAGTAGTGTGCAACCTGGACTTGTTGGCCCGTGAATCCACTGATGGGTTCCAAGTGAGTGTTTGCTCAGCAGCACTGGGGCACGCAACAAGCAGTACTGAGCCTGGGTCCTCCTCAAACCCATCTTGCCCTGTAGAGTGGCATTATGGCCAGCCTCTCCCAGATAGCTGTGACGACCTGCCCAGGGGGAACACCGGGACACAGGCAACCTGACACATGCCAGACTCGGCTGCTGTCTAACATGCTGGGAGCAGCTCCCAGCAGGGCATGCGCTCACCAAGTCCAGGAGCAAGAGACCAAGAAAACTAAGGGTAATACAAAAGAAGGGAGACAGAGAGAATGACAAGAACTACAGCACCTTCTGCCTCAGGGCCTGCCCACGTGGGGAGCAGATGGCTTTGGCCTATCCCCTAGGGTGGAAGGGACTCCCCAGACAACCTTATACATCTTTAATAAACTCCTAGAATCTGACAACACAGAATTGTTTTTCTTCTTTTTTTTTTGAGACACGGTCTTGTTGTGCAGTTCAGGAGAGCCTTAACCTCATATTATACTCAAACTTGCAACGATCCTCCTGACTCAGCCTCTCAAGTGCTGAGATTATAGGCATGCATAACCATGCCCAATTTTTTTTAAAGACGTATTTTCAGAGAGGTCACTATGCAGTTCAGGCTGCCCTCGAGCTTGTGGAGATAGTTGTCTGCCACACCTGGCCTTTTAAATTCACTAGATTTGTCTAGACGCTGGGTCACGTTCCTACCTCTAAGCGACGGATGATCTCTCGAAGAGGCAGCGCTGACTCCTGTCCTCCGATGAAGGTGGTGGTGGGCAGGTGGAAGACCTTGTCCAGGTCCGACTCATCGAGACCATAGAACCCTGCAGGTGGGTGGCGAGGGAGGGCACAGCCAGCCAGGGACCGCAGTTTATGGGGAGGGAAAGGGAGGTCCCGGGGAAGCAGAAAGAAAAAAAATGATGTAAAAAAGTCCCTGACATATACAAAAATACCTTATAGTCTGAAACTTTAGCAGTAAGTGGGAGCTGAGACCATTACTGGGTGTCACAAGTAAACCAGAATTAAGCTCCTGCTATGCATGTATTAGTCTAGTGTATCAATTATTTATGATTTCAAGACAATTTATTTCGAGATTCCCAAAGATAAAAACCAATTTCAAGGTGGGAAGAGGGAGCTGTGAGAAGGTACTTTGTAAGTCAATCAACAGCAAATGAAGAGTTAAGAAGGAAAGCAGAGTAGGGTGTGAGGAGGTGATAGGGAAGAGCGGATCAATATGAGTTACGTAACAACCTCATGTGCATATGCTGACTAAGTGCTGGGGATGGCGTGGGGGCCAAGCAGGTGCCGACCATGGTGCAGGGCCCATACGGGCAGCAGAAGAGGGGAAACAGCTGGCCTGGGCCTAGAGACTCCTCTTCTGAAGACCCCCAGGTCAGGGAGCCCAGCAGGCTTCACCTGGCCCTACGGCTTGGTCAGGAGGGGATGCCTCCTCTCCTCTGTGGGAAGGACGGATGCTAAAACTGTGTGCCTGCTGGCTCCCTCTCCAACTCATTAGTAAAGGAGAAGATGGCTTCTTTCTCCGGTTTGGCTTCCACTCTGAAAGGATCTACAGACCCGGGCAGGCAAACAGTGTGTGAGTCACCAGCATAGCCTCTCTCCCTCAGGGTCCAGGGACAGAAGCAGGAAACAAGCAGCCTGCAGGTTCCACATCCGCCTACAGGCTGTGCCTCCCGACCTCCCACACACTGCTACAGGATTAGCACAGGACCTGGCAAACCTCGCCTTCCACTTGGTGAAAATGCTCATTTCCAGGCTTCAGCCCCACATATCTCTGAGTGGTCTTGGGTGACCCTGGAATCTCAGGTGTCTGATTCTGATTCAAACCATTTGGGGAGCGACTACCTTTGTGTATCTAATGCATTAGTCCAGTTTTAAAAACTTAAAATAGAACTGTTTCTCAAGCCCTTTCTGCTTTAAGAAAACAAGAGCAACTCGGCCTCCTCACCTGGGGGTGGTAAGGGCAGCAGGAGCCCACCTGTCCCCCTGGTTTCCTATCAACCTTGCAGCTCTGCAGTCACAGTCAGAGGGACACATATAGTGTTTGTGGAGGAAAAGCAAAGTCATTTTGGAGAAATTTTCCCTAGCGGATATAAAAAATCAGGCCAGGAGCAGATCCCAGGGCCAGAGCAACCAACAGTGCACATTTTTCTTAAGCAAATGATTTGGACTGTGACTTCAACGGGTCAGGTGGACCCCTCCAGATGAGGACTATGTGTGCTGGGCCCTCTCGGCATGCACAACTCGACGACAGCCTTCACTTGAATACCTTCAGCCTCAGAAATTAAACACAAGGATGCCCACACTGGGAAGGCGGAGGACACCACGCTCTTCATGTTCCCTCAACTGAGATGGTGGGCACCTGAAATTCCAGCACTCTGGAAGTTTGAGATGGGACAGTCACTAGGTCAGGTCTGGCTTGGGCAACTTAGCAAGACAATCTCAAAATAAAAAAATGGGTTGTAGCTCAGTTTGAAAACCTTGAGTTCAATCACCAGTACTATAAAGAGGAAACAAAAAAGAGAACAAACATGATGGATGCCCAGGAAAAGTGAAAAGAAGGCAGAACAGCCGGGGAGATCCTGGGGCTACCTCTGCTCCAGTATGCCTGACCTGGAGCAGGAAAAGTAGCAAATAACCAACATCCCACAAAAGCTGTTCCCCACCAAGCACAGCTCAGTAAGAAAGGAAACTTTTAGGTGAGCATGGTGGTACAGCAGCCAGAAACCAGACAACACCACAATTCTACCAGCCCTGGGCCCCACCCCAAGATTTCAGGAAGTCCCGAAAGGTAGCCCAAGGCCTGAGGAGCTGGCCCCACAGCTTCCAACTCCAGCTCCAGAAACAGTGGCGCCCTTATCTACCAGGGAGGCCCAGAGGAGGAGGTCTGCTATCACACAAAATTCACATCCGATCCCAAGACCTGGCCATCATACCCCACAACACAGCCTCAGTGCTCCTTTCAGTTATGAGAACCGGGAATATCTCAGGTGGAATGAGATCAGAAGATCAACACATAGTAACATCACAGTGACACACATGTCAGAATTACCTACAACTTTTATAGTGTCATCACAAAATAATTTCAGCGAATGACTACAGGTATGACAGAGGCAAAAAAAAAAAAAAAAAAGTTACAAAATAGTATCAGTAAAAGCAAAGTTGTCAAGGAAGACCAAACAGAAATTTAATGTTAATCTTTTTTTTTTTTTTGGGGGGGGTGGTCTCTTTAGACAAGGTTTCACCATGCAGTTTAGGCTGGCTTGGACAGAACTCAGCCCCAGGCTGGCCTCAAACTTCCAGCAAACCAAACAAATTTAAAAGGCCCAACATCTCAGTAAGTTCAATGGCAGGTGGGAGGGACTGAGAATTTGTGAATTTCAAGACAGAGGAACAGAAATCAACCAACCCAAAGAGAAATAGCAAAGAAATGAACGGAAGCTCAGGAACATGTGACACTATAACAAAAAACTTTAAATATGGTATAAAGCCACAGATTAAAGAATCTGAATGAGGTGGTATATGCCTGTAATCCCAGTTCTTGGAAGGCTGAAAACAGGAGCATCACTATAAGTCCAGTGAGACCCTTACACACACACACACACACACACAAGAAGGATAAACCCAAAAAGTCCATATATAAAAATAAAACTTCAAAATATAAAACCAAAGAAAAAAATTGAAGTTAAAGAATTTGTCACCTGTAAACCTTTCCTAAAGGAGATGGTAAGGCCAGGTGGTGGCACATAACTGTAGTCCCAGCACTTGAAAGCTGAGGCAGGCAGATTACCATGAGTTCGAGGCCAACCTGGGCTACACAATGAGTTCAAGGCCAGCATGAACTACATAGCGAGACCCTGTCTCAAAAAAGACAAGAAACTCCAGTATCTCTCTTAACAAATGATTTAAAAACTAGAGAAAATTGGTAACAACCATCAGCGAAGAAGATCTGACGGCAGTATGTTTCTGCATGGTCATGGAACACACACAAAGGCAGTCAATACAACAGCCCATTTAGAAGGAGGAAAACCCTTTAGAAATTTACCAGAGCTGAAATTACATGGTATAGTCTCTAGCCACAATAAAGTCAAACTAGAAATCAGTAACAGAAGCAAGAAAACCTTGCAATATTTGGAAACTAGAGCCACTTTATTCTGTGTTTTTTTTGTGTGTGTGTGTGAAACTGGGGACTGAACTCAGGACCTTGCACTTGCCAGCAGGCACTTGTGCTCCTGAGCTATCTCCCTGGCCCTCTAAATCCACTTTAATCCAAAGATCAAACGTAAAGTATCAAAAGATACAAAAATATATACCAAAATGAATGAAAACACAGCATACTGAAGTTGATGAGACAGTTAAAGGAGTACAGAGGAAAGTTTGGCTGTTTTTGTGTGTTTTGAGACAGGGTGGTGCTGTGCAGTTGAGGCTCGTTTAGAGCCTGTGCAACCCAGGCTGGCCTTGAGCTTTGGACAGTCCTCCTGCCTCAACCCGCCAGAGTGCTGCGATTAGAGGTATGCTCCACTACACCTGGCTGGGGGAAATTTATAGTAGTAAATTCACACATCAGAGGAGAAGCCTATAGTCAGTCATGGAACTTTCTACCCCAAAGATGGAAGAGAAATCCAAAAAACAAAACCTAAGAAGTATACGAAAGGAGCCAGTACAGAACTGAATTCCGTGGAACTGAAAAGAGCAAAACCACAGACAAAAACCAAGGAAACAAGGACCTGACTCATCCAAAGGATGAGTAATGCTGACATACAAAGACTTACAAAGAAAAAAAGATGTAATTTACTAATACAAGCACAATGTGAGATGTCTCCAGAGATTAAAAAAAAAAAAGTTAAACAGCTTAGCAATTTAGGGAGAACTTGTCTCAATATCTTAATAAATAAAAGAAATGAAAGGCATATTGCTATGAAGTTCTGATTAAAACGATACATTTAGGGCCGACCAGATAGCTCAGCAGATTAAAGTGCCTGCTTAGGTAGATGGACCGATGGGGATTTGATCCCAGGCGTGCTGTGCCAGCACCATCCCTGGGGCGCACTGAGACAGCCTACTGGAACTGAGACTGGGCGGCTGACTGAGGTGCACTTGTAATCCTGGCATGTGGGAGGCTGAATGCAGCCTCCCACTACGGATCACTGTAAATCTGACCTGTGTAGTAGTGAGACCCTGTACTAAATACATTTAAGGGAGAGAGAGAGAGAGACATTTAAGTGACTGTGAAAAGTTGAGGCACTGGGAAGATAGCTTAGTAGAATAAGCACTTGCCTGGCAAGCACAAGGGCCTGAACTTAATCCCTGGTTCTGGGGGGGGGGGGGAAAGGAATACGGGTGCTGTGAATTTTCCTTGTGTTTTATTTTTATTTTTATTCTTGTTTCAGAACCTTCGTTTGTTTATTCACTCATTTTTATGGCCAGCTCTGCCCACCCCGAGGGCTGGAGCAGCATGTGGTGCTGGGGATCGAACTGTGGTCCCTGAAGCGGCCCAAGCTTTCCCAAGCAGGCGCTTTAGACCACTGAGCCATCCCGCCGGGCCCTTCCTTATGTTTTTAACTTAGCTGAAACAAACTATCACTACTCACCCACAGGAAAGAATTCAAACAGCCCTGTGACTCACAGGAAAATCTTAACTCACAGATAAAAGTTCCCCAAAAAAGAAATCTCTAGATGATTTTGTTGGAAAATTCTATCAAATGTTTAAAGAATGAACAATGTTCTTCTTTTTCCCCTCCCCTGATTTTAAGAGTAGAAGAATTTATTAGAGAAAACGAATGGGGAATAGAAATAACCGCTGAGAGTCAGGAGAGGTCCCAAATAGAACAGAAGGAACACTTCTCTCAATTTTCCCTAAACAGAACTCTAAGTTTAGCACAATTCCCATCAAAGTATTAGGAAAGCTTTATGTACACACAGATGGATTTGCTCTACAATTTACCTGGCTCTAGAACAACTTCAAAACAATTCTGAAAACAGTAAATGAAAGTTCAATAGCTACATTTAAAAGATAGTGTGGGGCCCGGCGGGTTGGCTCAGTGGTCTAAAGCACCTGCTTAGGAAAGCTTGGGCGGCTGCAGGGATCACAGTTCGATCCCTGGCACCACATGGTGCGCCCTGCCCTCAGGGCAGGCTGAGCCGGCCATGAAAATAAATAAACAAACAAAAGTTCTGAAACAAGAAAAAAAAAAAAAAATTCTAAAAATAAATTAAATTAAATTAAATTAAAAAAAAATAAAAGTGTGTATTGCAAAGGACAGAAGAGTAAAGAAAAATAGAAAACCTCACAACAGAACCACACAAAAATTCTGATTTTTCTCAGGGACACAAGTGCCTGCCTGGCAAGTACAACGTCCTGAGTTCAATCCCTGGTTCTGGAAAAAAAAAAAAATAAAATCTGATTTTTGAAAGATCAAGAGTGACTCACAAAAAAAAAAAAAAAAAAAAAAAAAAAAAAAAAAAAAAAAAAAAAAAAAAAAAAAAAAAAAAAAAAAAAAAAAAAAAGAAAAAAAAGAAAAAGAGTGATTCAATGGGCTGGGGAGATAGCTCAGTAGAATAGTGCTTGCCTGGGCAAGTGCAAGGGCCTGAGTTCAATCCCCAGTTCCAGGGGAAAACAAAACAAAACAAAAACATAAGGGATGCTTAGGTTAAGATGAGTTTTTGGAGCTGGGGAGATAGCTCCTTGGCGTAAGTGCCTGCCTGGCAAGTGCAAGGTCATGAGTTTGAACCCCGGTCCCACCAAAAAAAAAAAGAGAAGTGATTCAATGAAGGAAGTCTAGACTTTTCTTTTTTTTTTTTAATTTTATTTATTTTTTTCTTGTTTCAGAACCTTTATTTGTTTATTCACTCATTTTTATGGCCGGCTCAGCTCACCCCGAGGGCGGGGCTGGCGCAGCATGTGGTGCCGGGGATCGAACCGCGGTCCCTGAAGCCGCCCAAGCTTTTCCAAGCAGGCGCTTTAGACCACTGAGCCATCCTGCCGGGCCCCAGGAAGTCTAGACTTTTCACCTACAAACATTAGTACAACAACCTTCACCTGAGCCTTATACAGAAATGAACTATATCTCAGACTTAAATCTATAGCACAGAACTACGAAACTTTCAAAAAAAAATGCAAATGAGAAAATCTTTGGGATTTAGCATTGAAAGTGTCATCAAGATTAAAAACTCACTGTGAACAGCCTGTGTGCTTTCCACACCAGCCTCCCTACCCCAGAATGCTCAGTGATGGCAGGATGGGCAAGCGCGCCAACACTGGAAGGGCACGTACAAGGGCGCTGGCTGCAGGATGCCAATTCCCTGGGTTACACACTGTGATGCATCGACACAGCACTCATGTCTGCAATGGTGACATGACAGAAATGGAGGACACGCAGTGTTTGCCAGGGACCAGCCATGGTGTGGCTAGAAGGGATAGCTTCTGTGTTCAGTGAGAAGCACACTGGTTTCCAAATTGCCAGGTGCCAGGCACAACTGGCAGCCTTGTTCAACGGCACAAGTTGGCTCTGCCGGTGCACACAGCCGCATGTGACTTGACAGTTATCTGTACGTGAAAAGCTTAACTAAAGCATGGAGTCTTGCTAGGCACTGTGGTACGCTCCTGGAATTCCAGCTACTCCAGAGGCAGAAGCAGAGGCACAGGCAGGAAGATGGCTCCATCAAGTCTAGCCTGGGCAACTATCTTATCTTGAAGTAAAAAGGGCTGAGGATGGAGTTCAGTGGTAGAGGACAGCCTAGCACAAGTGCAGCCCCAGCACCCATCCCTGAAGCACATACACAAGCAGAGCCTCACAGATCCTGTGAGGTAGGCCCAGAGCAAGAACATGTCTAAGAGAAGCCTGAGGTGAAGAAACTGGCTGCTGGTGCTGGGGGTGAGGAGAGACGACAGCAGGCAACGGTCCCAGCCCCTTGACTCTGGATTCCTCAAAGGTGTTATTGCCTGAACCAAGGGTCATGAAGCTCCCAGACACCTGTTAATATATCAGTTGTCTTTCTGAGATGGAATACTGTGGAAATCTTATCTAGAAGCTCAGGCAGCGTAACCTAGAAGGATCCAGAGTCTATTCAAAGCCACAGCACGGTTTAGAGGGCAGGACAAGCCACCATGCAGTGCTAATTGTGGGTTCAGGCCCCAGCTGGCTGTAGCAGGAGCTGGCAGCAAACTGTGCTGGGGGAGGCTCAGCTCAGCAATGGCCAGGTGTGGCAAAGGGATCCGTGCCCTCCCGTGACACAAGCTGAAATGGAAGGACCCCGGGAACAGAGTGCCACATGTTGGTTGGTAACTACATGAAAGGGAAAATGGATTTGCAAACAAGTAACTTGAAAGCACTGAGAGAGTTGTGTCAACTTTCCCCAAATCACATGCTAGGAAAAGCTGCACATCCTATTCAAATGAAGTCCTCAACTCCAGAAAGGAAAAGGCTCATTATTTTCATACCTCCTACTGTTAGCATTCGAAGTCGTTCCTTGAAAACTGCAAGATCTGAGAGGCAGGGTGGGGTAGCATGGGTGAGCGCAGAAGGAAAAAGACAGGTTGAGTTAGTTCAAAACGTGGGCCCGGAACCCTAGGCAATCACCACAGTAACAGGCAGCACAGACACAGCAACACGGACACACTGAGGAGACAGGATGGCGGAGGGCAGGGGATGGTCATGGATGCCGTGTCGGGGACATGGACGTGCTATAGGACAGCTGGAGTGAGGTGAGTCGGGAGGGAGGCTCCTCCCCGACAGAGGCCAGCAGTGTTGGATTGGTCTCCTCACAGCCTCCACAGATCAAGTGGCAAGAGTGCTGTCTTAGGTAGTCACAAGAACTCAATCTAAGTAACCGTGAGAGGGAAAACTGAGCAAAAGGAAACGCAAAAGCCTAGCTTTCCAGGCAGCAGCCAGCCAGCAGTCTGGATGGCAAGGAGTGGAAAGAGCGCCCTTCCTTCAGTTTCCCTCAAAGATGGCAAAACCAGAACATGAGAACTTGGAAGTGGAAGCATCCCAAGATGCTCCCCTGTCTCCAGGGAAGACCAAAACGGTCATGAAGAGCCACAGAACTTGCTCCTGACCAGTTCTTGGTCCTGAAAGGCAGGGTCAGGATGGTAGGTGGTGTGGAGGCACACAGGGGGATTCGCAGCGAGCAGCCAGAGCCATGGTCACTATCGCTGCAACGCTTCCTGCCCTGGGTGCGACAAAGCCAGTTTCCTTTCTCCATGATGGTTTGAGTCCTGATTCAAGGAGGCACACAGGACAAAGCTGTCCCCTTCCCCTGGGGACAAAGGGATCCACCCGAGATGGTGTCCTGTGGCTCGGTAAGGCACAGGTTGTCTAAGTCCCGCACAAGGTAGGGATGCTTTGCTGAAGGCAAGGATGGAGACTCTTTCCTCCTCCGGTCTGCAGGGTCAAGGCAGGAGAGCATGTCAGCAGCCACCAGAGCTCCAGCAGCAAGGCTTGAGGCCACCACAGGGCACAGGGTGGCCTCGGAGGAAACTGAAGTGTTCACTCCTGTTAACAGCTGAGGGCTCCTGGGAAGACGTTACATTCTGGGTACCAGGATACTTACTTCTACCTGTCCTTTACGTTTTAAATAAAAAGCAGACAAAAGACACAAACCAGAGTGAAAAAAATGGAAGGCACTTTGGTGGTCATTTACAGAAAGCACAGATTTCCTAGCACTTGAGCTTTCAGAGTTTCCAGCAATTATTTGAGGAACAAAGCTGAGTGCATGGGAAGTGGCTGTGACAAGCATAAGATGCACAGCTGACAAGAAGCAGGGGACATTGGGAGCTGGGTGATGGGCTTATAGGTTCCCAGTATTCAGAGAGCCTACGTGTTAGGTGTTTTTCCAGTGACCCCTCTAGTCAGACTCATCTGAGCTCAGCCAGACTCAGATGTCAGCAGCTCATCGTGTTGGACACAGCAGGCTGCACCTAACAACGAGCTGCTATCACTCTGAAATTAGCAAAGCGGGCTAAAAATCAACTCCATGTTTAGTTCGCTCTTCTTGGCCTCCAAGGAGAAAACCAGAGAGCCTGGAAGGTCAGAAGAATGGAGGGAAACGCTGAGTTACTTCCTGGGCTTTTGTGACACCCAACAATGCACTCTTTTAAGGAGCTGAAATCCTGCCATACTTCTGGAGACATTTCCAATCAATTCTTTGCTTACTTACTTCAGGTTCATTATCTAAAACTGTTCCTAAGTGTTTGCAAACACAAGCACTCAGGCGCAAAGCTTTGCTTCCCTCACACTTGTTATCTTAGCTTCTTTCAGGAAGCTCATATTTCACATTGAACAAAAAACTCACTGAGGAAAATCCATCACCCTGTCCCTGAAAAGTTAAAGAATTTACACAGGAACCACAAAGGATGCCATGTTTAAGAGGGACCTAAGACTAGTATGGAGTGAAAACAGGCCTAGGTGAATGGGAACAGCATGCCAGCACTAAACTCAGCTATGCTGGGAAGGGACGAGCCCAGGACGCAACTGCTAAGGCAGCCCTGCAGTATGTACCCAGTCCATCAGTCACCTGAAGCAAGCAGCGTGACACAATGGTAAAGAATTTCTGGATTCACAGTCCAGACCTTTCCATGTGTAATAGCACCTTGAACCTACCATTTTGTAATGTACAGCCCTCCTTAACCTGGTACCCCAACCTGTGACCCTATGTATCCTGCATAGCTCATGACACAGGACACCTCCTACACACTTTCTGTGTGGCCCCAGGAGATAGGAGGCCCTCCAATCCCGCAGGTGCCCTGATCAGGTGTGGGGCCTCACCACTTCCCATTCTCCCTAGACCGCAGGGTGGAGTCGCTGCAGCTCCCCACCCCCACCTCAGGTCTGGGCCTCTCAGTCGAAGGCTGCCGCACCACAGGCTCCCACGTGACCCTGGCTCTCCGGGCCCCACTACACCTCACCACCACTGAATCCAGCCAGTGCCCATCTCTGCAGTGCTCCGTGCATAGCAGCTCACACTCAGAGCTCAGTAAGCCTTGGGCCCTCTTCTAAGGAGCCTCATTTTCAAACTGCCATCTCAGATGACACCAACACAGAAGAGGTGGCGGGACAGGAAGGAGACACAATTGCCTGGGCTCACACAGCCAGGTGTGTCAAGGCTGGGACTCTGGTGCACAGAGACCATGGTCTCGCTGAGCCAAGGAGAGGTACTAGGTCACAGGGCCACAAAACCATCAGTGCTCAGATCAGACTATATGCGACAGGCAGTGGCTACGACCAACTCACCTCCACATTCCAGAGTCTACAGCTTGCTCTAGTTCCATCTTTTATACCCAAAGAATGTGATTTTCATGTCATATGCTACTTTGAATTCACAGGCTTAGAATGCACTTTTCCCTCACCAGTGCAGACAGCTCCACAGCTCACTCTGGGGCTCCAATGTGCTCCGGGCAGAGAGTTCTGCTGGGGCTCCAGAGGGAGGTGGGGCCATATCTGGGCATTCCAGCTTAGCAGTTCTGGAAGCACCCTGGCCTCCTGTCCTTCACCATGTCATTGCTGATGTGTGATCACAAACCTCACAACATCCGAGTCACCTTCACAGAGGGGGACAACCAGGCAGGGCCCAGAGTGGCCTGCAAGGATGAGGCAGGACAGCTGTCTGGGCCACAAATCACATGGGCCCTCAGAGGCTGGACCTGCCCAAAGCCCTCAGAGATCTCACCCTTTAAGATTATGCTAAGTTGGGGTCATCCAGGGATGTCCCGTCCAGGCCTTCATCTACTGTCAGAAGTAAATGGAACAGCTCTAGGGCTCTCCAAGTGGAGAGGTGAAAACCACTCTTCATCTTAAGACAATGAGAAACTGGCCCTACGACATAGGTGGGACGAGGAGCTGGGGTAATGTGGGTGGGCAGAGGACAGCAGACTGTCACTTGTTCTTTTCTGGTTCAAATGCTCTGTCATGTAAAGCTGCACCGAGCTGTCATCCTAGACACCTGAGAGGTTGAGTTGGGACTGCAAGGACAAGCCCGCCTGGGTTCAATCCCCAGTACCACAAAACACCAACACCATTTTGCTGGGTACAGATAACAAGCATCTCACTGATGGAGTGTGACACGCTCCCCTTTCTCTCAGGGGCAACAGCTCCTGGCAGATCCTCAGGCTCCTCCTGTGTACTGCGGACCTGGAGGGGACCTGTTGGCAGAATGGCAGGGCCTGGAGGCAGCAGCTGCAATGGGCAGCGACAAGAGTAAGGGTTTCTTCCATACTGCATGGTGAGTACAAGAAAGGGGCTCTAAAACTCATGGGACTCACTTTTACTACTGTTGAGAACACAAAACTCTCACCACTGAATAACACAGCAGGGTTCAGTCTATAACCTGAATGGACCTTATTCATTAAGATTTCAAAGGTCTCTACTCATCCTGGGATAATATCAAAATAGACATATTTGGTCTTGTCACCCAGTTCCTGTCTAATTCCATCCCCAGGGCAGGCACAGAATAACTAGAATTCCTCATTTCCAAGGTAGTCCATAAAAAAGCTACCCTTTCTCCATCTTTCTGTTTTGGAGGTGGCCATAAAGACATTCTCTGCCCTACGCATCTGATAGGCAGTGTCGCCACCCACAAGGGAGGAATGCCAAGGGAGCTCAACAGACAGGCCTTGCTGGGGCTCCATCTGCCCAGCAGCCCTAGACCACACCTTGCTGACTGGCCTTTCTGCATGTGCACGTAGGTGACACCCTCAGAAAGGCTTCTGAGCAGTGGACAAGCAGCAGCTCACAGGAGGGAGAACTGACCCATAGGCAAGAAGCAATGCTCTACAGTGTGCAAGGATATGAATCCTAATTTCTTAAGAGTCCTTCCAAGGACTTGCCCTATATACCTCTTCACGTTTTGACTTGCATCAGGTAAAGTATCTTTTACAATTACCTGAGGAAATTCCCCAAGTTCTGCAAGCTGCTCTATCCAGCACACTGAGTGAACCCAAGGACAGCACTATGGGAACCCTCATTTGTGGCTGCTCAGCCGGTGGCTAGTGCTGTGCACATGGCTGCTTGCAGGGTAACGTGGGAGGACCTGCACACCTCTGGAGGATGCAGAAGTCTTCTCAACTGATTGCTGGAAGGTGAGAGCAGAGGAAAAACTTTGCTTTTCCTAGCCATTCCCTAAACCTGTTAATAGGCTGGTGCAACAGAGAAGAAACCCTGCACTGTTTAGGAGTCTGTCCGGGATCAAGGCTAATGAGCAATTACAAACTGCAAACATCAGTTCCAGAATCAATAGCGTTTGATGTCTAACGTCATCCGAGTCATGTCTGACCCTGAGTTGCAACTAAGTAAACCCTGTAGAGACTATTTCTCTGTATTCTTCCCCCAGAGTGCCTTTCAGGAAGCTCATTGTTCCCTTCTCCAAGGACAATATTAGCAAGGAGGTGATCATCAATTTCACTGGCATGCACAGCATCTGTGTGAAGCCCTGGCATTTCACAATTAGTCACGCTGTCATTTCTTTAGTACAGGTTAGCAGCATGGTGAAGTAAGCAGATTAACTCTGGAAGCGACTGCCGGAGATGCCAGCCTGACACCCATTGGCCTTGAGAAACATTGGGGTATGGTGGCCCTATCTTCTGGGCACTGTGACCAAAACCCCTGTGCTTCACACATGCATCTCCCAAAGGCCCAGGCCTCCTGACGCCACAGGAATGCTGTCCAAAGTTTCCTCAGTATGATCACCACCATTTGAGAATCAGGAGCCCAAACCGCATGCCTTGCTCTGCGATTGCCTTGTAGGGACAGGAGCAGCCACCAGCCACGGGCAGGCCCTGCCGTGGCTCAGAACGGGACGCTCACAACAGCAGCTTCCTGCACAGGTTACGGAAAGCTGGAGCTGGAAGTACTTTCTCTGGAGCAGCTCCCAATTCACTTGCCCTGGGTGGGCCAGCTTCTACATACCTTCCCATGGGAAATTTTACCCTCCAGATTCGAGACTTAGACAATCTGGCTGAAAACGCACGATAAAAACAACAGGGCCCCAACACACTAAAGCCGCATTCCTGATAAATTTCAAGTGATCGGAACGAAGGAAACTTAAGAGCCTTTTCTTCCTGCGTGGACGTCCTGGCTATCACAGGCTGTGGCACAGAGAGGAGCTCAAGCAACGCAGCTGACTGCTCTCAGACCCTCACCAAGTTTGTCTGTGGATGAGATAATGTCAGCGGGCACGGAGGAGTCCAGATCAGCATCCAAAATCCCCAGGGGGTCCAGCTGTGCTACATGGTGCCCTCGTATCTATGAGTGGGCCAACGATGAGAGGGAAGGACACACACAAAAGGACAGGAGAAAAAAAGAGGGAAGGGTAAAAAAAAAAAAAAAAAAAAAAGCAAAATTACATTAAAATTAGCATTTACAGATTCATTCTCACCCACGTTTGAAGAAACAGTTACTGGAGCATCATCAAAATTTACACAACTAATGCCGAGAGGATCAAGTTTTGCAATGTGGTGACCCCTGACCTGGAATAACAACACAAGCAAGTCATTAAGCGGATCTGCTGAGCTGGGGGAGGGCAAGAGTCACACTCACGCAAAGCTTTCCCAGAGAGGAACCTGGCGCACGTGAACCTGTGGGTGAAGAGCAGGTTGCACAAGCCAGCCCTGGACCAGTGTATTTTACAAGCACTATGGTGAGTGAACACACTTTTATGAACATCTCAGGTCCTGCTAAAGTGGGAGAACTGCTAAGGGTCTGTCTCAGACTTCCCACAGTATTCTGGGTGCACTGGAGTGAGGTGTGCTAGGGAATTGTTACCCTGATGAGGGGCTTCTTTAGCCTAGAAGATGCCATGTGCCCAGGACAAGGCACACTTGGGCATGGCTGTGGTACCAGCTAAGCCTTTGGTGCACCCACAGGGAACGCTCTGGCCCTTGTGCTGTGCACAGGAGGCCAGCACTGTGGCAGAGCACTTGCCTAGCATGTGACATTTGATTCTCTAACACCACAAAACAAAATCAAAAAAGAAAAAAAGGTAAAAAAACAAAATCACTTTTTTTTTTTTTTTTTGAGTCAGGGTCTTGCTATGTTCAGGCCAGCCTTGAATCCACTATGTAGCCCAAACTGGCCTTGGACTCTCAGCCATTCTCCTGCCTTGGTCTCCTGAGCACCAGCATTACAGGCCTGCGCCAGCACACCCAGCCATCCCTTTCAAATTTGAGTTTCTTTTTTGGAAGTGCTGAAAAGTCACTGAAAAGTCAGGCCAAAGAATTACTGAGATCCACTGTGCCCAGGCTCAGGTGGAAAGGGCCAGCCGCACTTCTCACCTAGGAAGAGGCCTACGGTGGGTGGAGCCTTGGCCATGTGGGCACCCACAGCCCTTCCTCTGCTGCCAGTTAGACATCATGTGATGTCCCATAGCCTAGCTCTGTGTGCACAAGCATAGTTGAGCCATGAGGTGGAGAAGAACCCAGGACGGGGGCACCTAGAGCTGCTCTGCAGCCCTGCAACCCACCAGTATGGGCCAACTCCCACCCCCAAGAGTGCCCAGGAGGGAGGTACTAGGCTTGCTCCTCAACATGGGCAAACATGCTGGAAGACCCTTGGGTGCCGTGCTCAAAGGAAGGACGTGGAGCAAAAGCATGGCACCTTGTGAGGGGCCTGCCATGGCATGGTGCTACCTAGGTCCCTCAGAGGAGGTCCCCACCGTTCACCTACTCTACAGGCTGGGCTGGCCTTCCCACTGCTTCTGGTGTTTCTTTCTTTTTTTTTTTGTCTTTTTGAGACAGGGTCTTGCTATGCAGTTGAGGCTGGCCTTGGGCTCACTTTTATAGCCCAGGCTGGTCTTGAACTTGCACCAATCCTCCTGCCTCAGCCTCCCGAGTGCTGGGATTACAGGCGTGAGCCACCACGCCCGGCTTTCTGGTGTTTCTAAACTCTTCAGATTTCTTTTCTCTGTTAGCTGCCCTACAGTCCTGCTCCTCTTGGCCCTTGCCCCTGCCCCTGTGCCCCCTGCAGGTGGTCAGCACTGGTCCTTGATGCCTGAGTGCTGCCTTGATTTCCCTGCCCATGAATCTTTCTGCAAATGTGTAAAAACACATAAGGTGTGGGGCTGGGGAGATAGCTCCATGACACAAGTTTCTGCCTGGCAAGTGCTAGTTTGTGAGTTTGAGCCCCAGCCCTGCAAAAAACCAAACAAACAAACAAAAAAACCCAGCAACACACAAGGTGCTACTATGTATGATACAGGGACTTAAGGTGGCAGAGGGGCTGGGTGCGGTAGCACACACTTGTAATCCCAGAACTCAAGAGGCTGAGGCAGGAGGATGGCTGCAAGTTCAAGACCACCCTGGGCTACAAAGTGAGCTCTAGGAGAGCCTCAACTGCATTGTGAGAATCTTATCTCAAAAAAAAAAAAAAAAAAAAAAAAAAGTGCAGCAGATTTGTTCAACTACAGTTAGCCTGGCTCCTTTTCTCCTATATATTTGTGGGGTTTTTCTGGTACCAGAAAGCAAACTTGGGACCTTGCACTTGCCAGGGGGTGCTGTGCCTCTGAGCTATACCCCTGACCCCACTTCTGTGCATTTAGCTTTTACTTCTTTAGGACCCCAAGGCAGGATGGAAGCACCTGGTAGGGGAGGAGACAGAATTCAATGGCAACACACACTCACAAAGCCCAAGGACACTGTGTCCTCCCCACCTCACAGATACTGGCCAGCCCCAGCTCACCTGGTATGCCCTGATAAGCGACTGCACCGCCAGGTGGTCCTCCACAAGCTTGTCCACGTTGGGCTGGGCCTCTACCAAGGATTGTGCGTGGGCCGCAGTGGCCAGAGAGCCTCGGCTCAGGGTCAGAGGGCTCTGGTATGCGGCACCCGGGGGAGCTCCAGCATTGGTGTTGCGAAAAAAAATATCCCAGGACTAAAAACAAAAAAAGAAAAGAGTTACCTAGATGCTCCCTGAAGTGGCCAGAGCCACCTTTCAGAGGTGAGTCCCATCCAAGGGTGGCCGAATCCACTTCTTCCGGCTCCAGCCTGGGTGAACTCCAATAGGAGCTTCTGAGCTTGAGCCCAACTTCCTCTCACTTTGCCCTCAGAGCACACCTTCCAAGACCCCATCTGTTACAAGGGCACTGTGGTCGCCTCCTGCCAACACAAGGATCACTGCTTTCCTCGGTGTGGATATCCAGGCTGCCCTTCCCAAACCCCACTCACTTTCCTCCTCCTAGACCAGATGCTCACAGTGTCTAAAGCGCCCCATGAGGACATGGGGCTGAGTGCCTCCCATGGGACTACAGAGAGGCAGCACAGCCTTGTGCTCTGGCCCTCTCCAAAGAGAAGACTCATTCCTCCCTCCAGGAGTGCACTGGGCCTGAGACTAACATTTAAACCCGAGCTCTGTGACCTTAGCAAGGTACCTAGTTCTCAGTATTCAGATTGCTTATCTGTAGACTGAAGATGAGAATACCTATTTTGCACAAGCATACTAGAAATATAAAGACTGTGCAGTGTGGCTGGAGCCATTAGTCTAGCAATGAATGCTTAAGAAAGCCAAGCGGTCCTATCAGTCTGAATTTCCTGTAAGCTATTATTTTGGTTATTCCATCTTTAAATGACTCAACTGACAATTTACACAGGCATTGTGAAGTATTGTAATTTATTCCTCTCACACAAATGTATGGAATTTTAAAACAGATCAGAGATAATAAGATTTAATAAAACCCATTGGGAAAATACTACTGCCAAAACTCAGGCAGTTTTAAAGCTTAAACAGAACAGACAGAGCTGAAGAAGCCACAACACTGGCCTATAAGAGCTGGCTTCTTCACAGGCTCTTTTTGGGGCTATCCCAGCCCTGACTCAGGGGTTCCCCACTACCAAGAGTACTACCACATGCCACGGCCAGCTGAAAAGTTCCCTGTGGCCACACACAGACCCAGCTGTCCTCACACAGGGAACCTCAGCCTCTAGATAAAAACTGATTTGAAGTTATTTATTTATTTATCTATTTATTCTTGTTTCAGAACTTTTGTTTATTTATTTATTTTTATGGCCAGCTCAGCCTGCCCTGGAGGGCAGGGCTGGCGCAGCATGTGGTGCTGGGGATCGAACCGTGGTCCCTGCAGCCACCTAAGCTTTCCTAAGCAGGTGCTTTAGACCACTGAGCGATCCTGCTGGGCCCTTGAAGGAAGTTTTATGGACCATTTAAGACACAACAAAAACACACTCATTTAGGCTGGGGGTGGTGGCACACGCCTATCATCTCAGGACTCAGTAGGCTGGGTAGGAAGATTGCCACAAGTTCAAAGCCAGCCTGGGCTACATAGCAAAAATCCTGTCTTAAAAAGAACATAAAGGGCTGGTGAGATGGCTCAGCGGTCTAAAGTGTCTGCCTAGGAAAGTTTAGGCAACTACAGGGACTGCTGTTCCATCCTCAGCACCACATGCTGCACCAGCCCCACCCCCAGGGCAGGCTGAGCCACCATAATACAAATAAATAAATAAGGTTTAAAAGAATAACATTAAGCCGGGCGTGGTGGCGCACGCCTGTAATCCCAGCACTTGGGAGGCTGAGGCAGGAGGATCGATGCGAGTTCGAGACCAGCCTGGGCTACAAAAGTGAGCTCAAGGCCAGCCTCAACTGCATAGCAAGACCCTGTCTCCAAAAAAAGACAAAAAAAAAAAGAATAACATTAAATAAAAAATAAAAAATGAAAATAAGGCCGGGTGTGGTGGCGCATGCCTATAATCCCAGCACTTGGGAGGCTGAGGCAGGATTGGTGTGAGTTCGAGACCAGCCTGGGCTACAAAAGTGAGTTCAAGGCCAGCCTGAACTACATAGTGAGACTCTGTCTCAAAAAGAACCCCCCTAAAAAATAAAATAAAAAATAAATAACATAAAAGAGTTACAGCTGTCACTCAGTGGTAGAGCATTTGCCTAGTATTCACAAGGACCTGGTTTCAAATCCATTAAACACTGCAATCTCTCCCTGGCCAAAAAATCCCCACCTTGCTCCATCATACGCTTCAGTGCAGTAAAGCCAGGTCTGGTGGTACATGTGCATAATCCCAGCACTGCAGAGGCTGATGTCGGAGTGCTTAAGTTTGTCTCAAAACACAAACATACATACAGTGACAACTGTTCCGTGAATGATCTCTCAACTTAATATTTTTTACAATCATTAACCTTTTGGGTTAATTTTCAAGTACGGCTAATAACAGAGATGAGGTCAGAGGTTCTCTTCTGTCATCTATGAAACCCGCTGTGGCATTTCATACAGGTGTCAACTGCCACCAGGAGAGCAACACAGGAAGATCTTGCTCGGGAGATCATCCTCAGACACAGAGAGCAACATAGCAACCTGGACTCCATAATGTGCTTGTCTTAAAACACACAGGAGAATCCAGGACAGGGATGCTTCTTCCTGTCAGCACAGCACAGTACAATGTCACTCTGAGCAAGGTTTCCTCAGAAAGGCCCAGAAAAGACACCTCAGGCTCTATACCTTGGCCAGCCCAATGTATGGCTGGGGTATGGAGCCCAGGCCTTGCTCTAAGCAGCCCTGGGCCATTCATAGTGCCGTAAGACTCATAAGAGGAGGGCAGTCAGACGAGGGGCCGCAGAGCTGGTGTCCAAACCAAAGGTCCCCACTTTCAGGAAGTAGGCAAAGGACTTCTGGAGCCCTGGCTGGGCAGAAATCAGTTCCTCAGGAACAGTTCTCTTTTAGCCCATGCCTGTTTGTTTTCTATGGCACAGTTTTGCTATGTAGCCCAGGATGGCTTCCAACTGGTAGTGATCCTCCTGCCTCAGCCTCCTGAGATGTACAGGCATGCACCACTACATCTAGCTAGTTTCTGTAATTTCTAATAATAAATATCTATTACCTGTGGGGGAAAAAAAGAGGTCTGTACACTTTCGAAAAGGTGTCATTAGATACCTGCTACCCAAATCCAAGACTTGGACTAAGCATGAATGCGCTCAATTGTCCCCACCAAACCGTGGCAAAGGCAGGTCTTCACAGGAAGATTCGGACTCATACTTGAAGCCATAGCAGTACTACAAGCCCACCAAGCTAAAGAGGCTGTCCAGAAAGCAGTTCTGTTTAAAACTGATCAGGGACCATGAAAAGAAACTCATGCTTGACCAAAGAAAAATATGTCAACATTGAAAAACTTTAAATACTATGAAAAAAAAATTGCAAATATAAAATAAAGGGAATTTTTTTTGTATTTTAGGGAAGGATCTACAGGGTCTTACCACACAGATTGGACTTGCAGTGATTCTCCTGTTTACAGCCTCCCAAGTGCTGGAATTACAGATGCTAGCACTGCCATGCTCAGTCTCAATTACCATCTCAGTGCGCCCTGGGAGCAGGGCCAGGTGGGAGCAGGGCCTGCACAGCAAGCCCAGGGAGGGATTCCCCGCCCCTGGGCCTGCTTGTAAGCACTTTAATCTGCTGAGCTATTTGGCCAGCCCTAAAAATAGGAAACTTTGAATCTTATGTACCAGCAAATGTCACATCTAGCAAACAATGCTTAGTCCTAGATTACTTGATTTAAAAACCAATGGAAAAAGGGCTGGGGAGATAGCTCTGCAGCACAGGATCTTGAGTTCAATCCCTGGTACAAAAAAGAAAGAAAAGAGAGAGAGAGAGAGAGAGAGAGAGAGAGAGAGAGAGAGAGAGAGAGAGAGAAAGAAAGAAAAAAGAAAGAATGAAAGATAGAGATAGATAGATATAGAAACAAATGAATGGGGGCCGGGGAGACAGCTTCGTGGCACAAGTGCCTGCTTGGCAAGTGCAAGGTTGTGAGTTTGAGACATGGTCCCGCAAAAAAAAAAAAAAAAAAAAGAAAAAAGAAAAAAAAAATGTTTTCAGCAAAGTACAAAAATTTATTTATTTGTTTTTGTTTATTTATTTTTATGGCCAGCTCAGCCTGCCCTGAGGGCAGCGCTGGCGCAGCATGTGGTGCCGGGGACTGAACCACGGTCCCTGCAGCCGCCTTCAGGTGCTTTAGACCACTGAGCCATCCTGCCGGGCCGATATTTATTTATTTTTTAAAATTATGAAAAAAAAATAAATAAAATTATGGCTAGCTCAGCCTGCCTTGGGGGTGGGCTGGCACAGCATGTGGTACTGGGGATCAAACCTTGGTTCCTGTGTGTTCC
Organism: Myocastor coypus; assembly: GCA_004027025.1. Classification (NCBI taxonomy): domain Eukaryota; kingdom Metazoa; phylum Chordata; class Mammalia; order Rodentia; family Myocastoridae; genus Myocastor; species Myocastor coypus. The sequence goes on from PVJA010025609.1 coordinate 28,516, forward strand.
TAAGCAGGTGCTTTAGGCCACTGAACCATCTTGCCAACCTACAAACTACAAAAATTTAAAGCATTCCTTTAATTTTGTAATTCTTTACTGAGGAATAGCTCAGGATGTCGGTTCTGTTCTAAGTAACAGAACTATAACTGAACAGGGAAATGTAATTTGGATTATAAAATTTTTGTGTTAATAAAAATTCCTTAAAGAGTGGGGGAAAAAAAAAAAAAAAAAAGCACCCGTCTGTCAAGCGCAAGGTCCCACGTTTGATCCCTGGTACTGGGACTGCCACTCAACACTGACAGAGGTCCCTCCCCGACCAAATTCTGTGCAAGTGGGGCGACCTAGAAGGGGCTGTGCCAGGTGGATGTTGCCAGGTGTTTCTGACTTCATGGAGCTGTTCCAGGAGGCTTCTGGAAACAGGTGAGCATGGATGGTACTCACTGGTACTCCATCCTCTGGGACGTAAGGACAATCACACACTAACTGCCTTTGCAGCCTCAAGTCCCTGTTCAGGAAGCTGAGGTGCCAGGGACTACAGGATGCAGCCCTCAGACATGCACCTCAAGGAGGCACTATGTGGCTTCCCTCTTCCTGCACCTGCAGGCCTGGCCTTAGTCTGGCAGCCAGGGACCCAGCCCCATCTCAGCCCTGTACAGGGAGGCCATAACCTGCTCGGCCTTCTCCCTCTGATCTTCAGGGCTTGGAATCAAACTCCAAGTGCTGACAACCTAACAAGCCACTAGGCGGCCCTCCCTTCCTCCAGCAGCTGCAAGACGGGCCTCCACAGCAATGGCCCTCAAAGGCAGCGGGGTCGTTTCTTTGTTTTGTTTTTTTTAGAGTTCTATAATTTTTTTTTCTTAATTTCTTATACATTTTTTCCCAGTTTTGAATACATATGTCTGGTAATATGAATAACTGATTGGAAGATACTGTTTATTACAGCAATACTGTGAAATTCATATTACTTTGATGAGTGAAAATCACTTTTTTTTTTTTTTTGCAGAACCAGGGATTGAACTTAGGCCCTTGTGCTTACCAGAAGCACTTACTCTACTAAGCTATCTCCCCAGCTCCTGCAATTTTTTGTTTTAATTCTAACTTTTATTCTCTTAAAAAAAAAGGCAGCAGTGAGCCAGGTGGGGGCAACCCAATCACGGCAGCAGGAAGCTGTGCTTGGGCTGGAGGTGGTCAGAAATGGGGTTCACTCTGCCCTGCTGAGCATCAATCTGCAGGGAGAGCAACTGCAGCTCCCTGAACCTCCCCACACAAGGTTTCTCTCTGCACGCGGACCGCACACAGTCCTCTGCAGTCTGCAGAGCCCTCCCTCCCTGCGCTAGGGCTCAGGCCATGGCTCCTGTCCCACCTCCTCCTGAATTACCCATCCCATCTTCTCCAGCAGCTCACCTTGCCATAACTGGACACCTGTCCCCACACAGGTGTTGTGGGGAGGGAATCATGACTATGCTGGGGGGGGGGCGCAGAAGGGGAGCCCCCACTGGTGAAAGCAACATCATTTCTTTCTGCGTGAGACAGGACCAAGGGCAGGGAGGTTGCATCTATGCACCAGAGCATCCCTAAAAGCCAAGCCACCTAATTCTCAGTGAGTGAGGAAAAGAATCCTGTCCGGGCCACCAACCTCAGCTGAGTTTTGTTTCTCTGAGCCAGATCTATTCCTAACTATCCCTTGCTACTGTCTGGACACCTCAAAGTCCACAGGCAGTGTGGGTGGGCAGCAATTTCTCTAAGGAAGAGGTCTAAGGGGAAAGAAGGTAAGAGCAGGCTCATGGGAAATGTGATTACATAATACAGACTGGAGGCTGGGCCTGCAGATGCTCAGTGGTGCGGAGCAGCAGGCCAGAGCCTGGCGCTTCACCCTGGTTCGTGTCTCCCTCACTACCTTAGAACTTGGGATCAGACTGCTGCTCAGCTCCACAGGCGGCCATGCCACTCACTTAAGCAGTGTGTGTGGCAGACAGGCTCACCAGGCCTAACCTTACCCTGTCTCACGATCCTGCGAGGCTGATCCTGCGAGGCCGAGGCCGCCGAGACAACAGCAAGTCATTTTCAGGCTATGCAGGGACGTCCAACTGCC
>PVJA010025610.1:0-30604 GCA_004027025.1 Myocastor coypus
CTTTCTCCCTTACCTCTAAGCCATCATCACCAGAAGCCCAACAATTTCTGCAGGTGGCCCCTTCTACACCACCTAAGCTCACTTCCGTCTAGATGTGATCTCCCACTATGCTTTGCTGTCTGGAAATTTCTGGTAACCAAATGTGAAAACCTTCTAAATTGTTTCTGTGCCAGTTCTAGCTGGCTGAATAGAAGGTGTAAGGAAAGCACTATGAGAATATATATATATATATATATATATATATATATATATATATATATATATAAAACACCGCTTCAGACATTTGCATGTGGGTTGCTGTGTAAGACTTCCTATATTTAATGCCAACATTTAATGAAGTCATCAGACTGTGAATTTGAGTCATTTGGAAAATGAATGCTGCAGGTTTGCCACATGCCAGTAAATACCCATCCACCCTTGTATGCCATTAAATGCATGCTTTAGCATTTGTCTACCTTATTATTACACTGGGTTGGTACATGTGGGTGGAGATAGAAAAAGATATTTCATGCATGTAAATGGACACAGTCCAGGAGCGAAGAGCCTGCATTACAGACTTCTCTCTCATTGGCTGGCTTCGCTAGGAAATGCGAAACAAGCACCAAAGGATGAGAATCCTCCAAAGTGAGCAATTGTGAAAACAGAAATGTAACGAAATGCTAATGCAAGACGCAGCAGTGTTCACACTCATTCACAGATCAAATGTTTTTCATCAGCTCATTGGAACGCTGAGGGCCTGGACTCATTCAAGTCACTCAGGGGCTAGGGATGTCACCAGCAATGGAGCATGCGGGGCATGCTGTGCTCAACTCCCCACACCACCGCGAAGCATGTTTCTAAAATGTGTTCATGAAAACTCTATTTTTCTGTTGTAAAGCCAGTTGGTGCAGTCCTGCTCTTAACCAGGCCCTAATGAGTATATGACATGTTCACGGTGACTTCAAGTCTAGTGCAAATAGAGAGCATGTCGGGACCCTTTACTCTAGGTTAGGAACAGTGAAACCAGCTCACGTTCATGGCCTAATTTAATCCTTCCCACCAACCTTGGGAGCTGGCACGATGATTATCCCCACTCAACAGTGGAGGAAATTGAAGTTTGGTAAGGGTACAGCTTGCTCCAAATCTCATTGCCTATTAAGCAGCAGAAATTTAAATATTGTCTGAAGTCATAGCTACTGCACTCAGATAATGGTTTTACAATTCTTTGCACATAACAGGATCTACAAGATAGTTCCTCATGTTGCGGTGACCCCAAACCCAAAAATAATTTTGATGGCTACTTCAAAACTGTAATTTTGCTACAGTTATGATTCAGAATGTAAATACCTGATATGCATTATGTATTTTCCAATGGCTTTAGGTGACCCCTGTGTTTTGGTCGTTCGACACCCCCCCCCCCCCGCCAGGGTCATGACCCACAGGTCATTCAGCAATCTCATGTAGGAACCAGCTGTAGTCTACACCCATGAAACAATATGGATGGCAAAGTATTCTCCTAAAGGAATCCCAGAATCCTGCCAGTACTTCAATCCCAAGTATGTCTTTCTGAGCTTGGGCATTCTAGAACTTGCTAGAACATAAAAATATGTGTCAAATCAGAAATGATCTAATATGTTACTGTCCAAGAGAGGTCCCAAGATGAGCAGCATGAGCGAAACTTCACAGTTTGTTTAAAAGCATAGTTCGAAACCTTCTATCATTTATTATTTGAATCTGGATAGTGTTATTCAGATCCTGAAATGATTCTCTTCGCAATAAAATTTGAGAAGCTTTTCTCTATAGTTAGAGAGAGGGAGAGAATGGAAAGAAGGGAGAGAGAGAGGGGGGGAGGTGTAGGGAGGAAAGAGAGAGAGAGAGAGAGAGAGAGAGAATAGGGAGATTCAAGCATTGAAGTTTGGACCTCCTGGGACACCTCACCTCTTCTACTGAGTCAGTTACTGTAATTTGATGTCCAAGCCCTTTAACCAACAGGCCTTTGGGAACACTCCAGATTCAAACTCTGGCACAACCATACCTGGTCTGTTCTTTGCTTTCAGGTAACATTTCTCAGTATGACAAGCTCTTTGTGGTGCTGTAGACATCTGATAAATCTGGCCCTGTCTTGCAGGTTGACGATACACATTAGTATATCAAAGATACACTATTTTGTCAGCAAAAAATAGCTCTTCCATGGATATCCTAGAGTTTAGTGTTACCTTTGTCTGTACCAAGGCTGGGTACCCTGAAGCCCTTCCATCTCAGAAATACCCACTAGCATTTTGAAGATCGAGTATGCCAATGGCATAGTTTAGGAAATGTTAGCTTAAGAAAACCTCACTTTTTATGCAATTCACTTTTTACAAGGTGAAGGAACTTTAGTGGGATGAATATTCTCCGTGCTGCCTGAGATGAGCATGTGTACAAGAGGCTTCACAAAGGCATTTTATAAAAACCTGCCAGAACAGAAGCAGATTTTCACGTTCCCTTTGTCAAAGTGAGGCTTTCCTGTAGTTACAGAGGAGGAAGAGAGCTGAGGTAATTGTATACTGACAGGAACTTTTCTTTCTTTCCCCCATTGAGCTCCTGTGTCAGTCTTCTGGAACAAAAGTACTATTGAAATTGTAAATCATAAAGTTGATTTTTTCCCAATTTCTGGGCACCAGCTGGGCTCAGTAGGGAAGGGTCTTTAGTAGGGGAAAAGGCATTTTTAGCCAGAGGTCCTTTATTGTGTCTTCCAAGGACTTTGAAAGCCATTTGTTCATTCTACAAACAGGTTACCACCTGCATTCTGCTTGATGGCTGCCCTGACTGAGTCAAGATTTAAATCAATTCATATGCCATCCTTGGTGCTATGGTGGAGGAATTTGTAATGCGCTCACTGTGTCCTGTTCACACCATGTTATGTGTTTTGAACGCCCTGACAAATCTTCAGAAATATCTAGATAATTATCATGCCTGTGTCGTACGTCTTGGTCACATGACAAAGCTCTTAGGGGTCGTGATCAAGCTTGAAGCCAGAGCTTTCCGGTCTCGTGACCAGAGAGGGTGGCGTCGTTGCTAGAAAGCCGGAAGTTTCAACTTGGGCTAGGGTCAAGGGTGAGCCATCAGGATCCAACAGCTGCCTTGTCCTTTGTGTCTGTTTTTCTGCAGCTATCTCCCCACTGCAGCACCAGCGGTGGAGAAACTTTCCCACCCTATCTCAGGCCTCATGCAAATGCCCTTGCAGCAACGCTGGCTTTGTAGGGAATTACATTTCCTGCTGCAGTGAGCAGATAGACCACACGTTTAAGTTCTATCAGCCAGAGCTAAGCCCTGTGCTGTGCTGGGAAGTTTGTTAATGAGCTCTTTACGGCTGCTTCTCCTTTTTTTTTGCAGAGGGATAATAATGCAGGCTGTTGTAGTCCATATTCTTCCATCTACCTTAGGATATTGGAGACATCCGTAAGCAAGACAGGTGGTATGATGGCCCCTTGCAAGCAGCAGAATGGAGAGCCGGGGAGGCCAGGGGTGTGTCAGGGGCTGCACAAGGGAGCACCTTGTGTACTCCTCCAGCCCAGCACCGACAGATGCTAGGATGCCCTTGCCATCAGGCTCAAGAGTGTATTTTGAGAAAGAAACTATGTTGGTTATTTGTATCTTTCCTAAGCTCTGGTGAAGAATCTGGGATCTGCTGGCACAGAAAACTTTAAGAAACAGTTCTCTGAAGGGAATCGGAGACAGGAACGCCTCATTAGTTTTTACCTGGAGTCTGGAACACACCCTAGAGCCTCAGACTCACACACCTAAGTGTCAGCCTGACATCTTTATAAGAGGACCAGGAACAAAGCAGAACACTCAGTTTCCCTTTGCGAAGCCACTTTCTCTGAGTTTCTCTCATTTGGTTTGAGTATCTTCATCATATTTCATGCTGTAAATCTATGTTATTCTTGGCTTTTTTGTCTGCTGTATTGTGCATCTATTTAAGCATCACGCCCTTCGGACTCTATCCAGAACACAGCCAGAACTGTGCCTTCCTTCCACTCCCTCGGCCTCAGACCAGCCCCAGCTACCGTCCTCTGCTTCCAGCCCCTGCTCGCATCTCCCTCAGCAAACTCCCTTCTGTTCCTTATCATGCCGTAACCTGTTCCCTGCAAAGCACCCAGCATGGCCTTGCAGGATGGACCTGCGCACTCTGCTAGTACCGTGCTCTGCTGGCCTCCATTGGAGCCGCAGAGAACCAAGCAGACCCAGAGTTTTCCTCGTGGCTACTGAGCCCTCCCTCTGGTCAGCCTCCCTACCCTTGCCTCCGTTTTCCACCCTTCCTAGCAAGACCCACATCCCTACATACTGCGTTCCCTGCCATTCTCAAGCTTTCCAAGTTCACTCGGGCCCAGCAGCCTTTGCGCTATTGCCCGCTCTGTCTAGGGCATCGTGTCCTGACACCTGTTCTCATGACTTGAATGTAGCTTCCATGTGACCTTATTCAGACTTCAGAAGCTCCGTTTTATCTTAAGCCATGGTATTTAAAATTATGAATTTGAGCATCATCTACCACAATCTGATATGTTTGTTGTTTCTTTTGTCTGTCCTGCCACGCATTGTTCCGGAAAGCAGAGACCTTCCAGAGCTTTTCTTTTTGTGTGCTCTGCCTAGAGTGAGGGCTGTAGCTTTGTCTCAGGAGTGTATAGGCCACGGGTCTCGGAGATGTCACCTCTCGCTGTGCAGCACTTGGTGTTTCCAGGAGGTTCCACAGCCAAGGATTACATGGCATTGTCTGAGCACGTTCTTGAATAGCCTGAGATGAACTACATTATTATCCCCTGTTTTCAGATGAGGAAACTCACAGCTAAGCAGCTCTTTGAAAGTCTACAGAACGTTCTGTTCAGTGAGCTAGAAAGCGAGAGAAAGAAAGAAATCAAATACAATTCATATTTGTGGCACAAGAAGTCATGGAATTTTGTGAGATGGGAAAATCTAGGGGAAAAAGAAAACTTTGTGAGTGCCATTCAGAAGTTCTATTTTCAGGGTTGCAGAGATAGCTCAGCAGTCTAAGAACCTACCCAGGGAAGCACAAGGACCCGGGTTCGATCCCTGGTACCACATGCTGTGCCCACCCCACCCTGGGCATGCTGAGCCAGCCATGTTGGCACATACCTGTAATCCCAGTGCTGGGAAACCTGAGATAGGAGGATCACGATGAGTCTGAGCTGCATAGTGAGAGTCTGTACCAAATATATAAAAAACTGAATAAATAAAAATAAAAAGTTTTCTTTTGATTACACATTCTTGTGATGACCAAAGACACACTCTCTATACTAGAATGAGCATCTTGACTTGAAATCTTGTCTTTGAATCCTAACTCTTCTGTTTTCCCCAACTGTTCAATGAACTTCCATAGTCTGATTCTTTCTCTGAAGTTAGGGCATTCCACAGAAGTCATTTTCTGTCCAACTTAGAGAGGGGTAGGCCATGCACTTCTGCAGTCTGCAGATAAGGAGGATAAAATCACAGCTGGAAAGTGTAAGCGTTGCCCCTCAAAAGAGGCCAAGGAAGCCGCTTTCTCTGCTTGCTTTGTACTCTGGTTGCTGATAAATGGAGCCTTTGAAGGTTTACAGGAAGAAGCGAATTTCATGGTCAGAAAAGGGAAGAGGGACTCTACACAGGAAAAGCAATCTTCCCCTCTGTGCAGACCAAGGTCTCTGATAATAACGTTCACTCCCAACTCGGACAGCGCTTTACTGTTTCCTACGAATTTCACACAGCTTATGGTGTATGAACCTTACAACAACGTGCAAGATGGGATGTGTTATTCCCAACAAACTAAAGAAAAACAAGGGAAATGAGAATTACATAGCTGTCCTAGGTCACAGTGTTACAAGTGAGATGGGACAGATGTTTAAAGCCAGTCTTCCGGCTCCAACAGACCCCACAGGCTGCGGTGCTCAGTCTCTGTAGATGGTCACTTTCCGTTCTCCTCCTCAGCTCTATGTATTGTCCGCCTCAGGGTGTTTTCTTACCTGTTCGCTTCAAAGCCACGTTTGCACCTCCTGGGGCCTCTGCAGAAGAGTCAAGAGTCAAGAAGAGTCAAGAAGGGCCACTGAGAAGGGCAACCAATGAGAGGGGCCCGGGAGAAGGGAGCTTTCCAGAGGCACCTTTGAGAGCTCTGTTTCTTGTGCTCAGAATCGGAGTTCTCGAACTTTAGTCAGCATAGGAGTATGGGGAAGAGCTTCAGTACTGGGCCCCAGTTCAGACTGGCTGACTGAAGAGGCCTTGGGGTGAGAACTGAAAATCTATAATTTTCCGAGTTGCTGACATTGCTCTCCTTTAGATCACTGTAAAGCTACCCTAACACCACTTCCACCCTCCTTCCTAAGGTGAATAAGGGAGGTGTTCTCAGACGGGATTGCCTAAAGGGTCTCTTGGGACAGCTTCCTATGGAGGTAATAGGGTGCTCTCATCAAAATTTGAATAGATTGTTCAACTGTTCCTCCTCTAGGAACTTTATCTTAAATATTAATTAAACAAAAGCCTAAGCACTATAAGGATGACTACTGCAGGTGCCCACTAGATCCTTGGCAATGAGCTGTTGAATAATAGGATGACATTGCTGTCATGTGTATATTAGGTAGACTTTGGAAGCAACCAACATGGCCAAATATCAGAAGGGGCGGATCACACTAGCACATGTGCTTCCGCATGGAGACCACGCAGCCTTCAGGGGTCAAGGAGGATCTTCACACTGTAGTAGCACAACGACACCCTGGCATTCATTGCCAATAGCTTCCAGGAGACTCAATGACTAATTCACAAACTGTGTTGGCTGAAAAGGAGAGTGACTGATGAGGGAATTGACACCCACAAGTTCTAGCTGCAAGTACCAATCAGTACCCTGGGACAAAATGTTCATGCTAAAATGTGCTGAGAAACAATTTCAGTGAGATTCAGTACAATCAAGTACCAAAGTATAACCATATAAAAATAATTTGTATGACTTCTTTTTGTTATGTATTTTCCAAAAACAGGAATAATGATTGGATGTTGACTAATTCTTATTTGCGATGACTGGTATTTTCTACCTCCTTTTTCTTCATGGTGATCAGACTTTAGCAATTAGTGAAAAATTAAGTTTGAGGCGTCAAGATTGTCCCTCAGGTTTCTGTTTAAGGAACGTAATGGGCAATTATATCAGGGATTAGGAGTACCTTAGAATTTTAACTTAGAACACACTGATTTTGAGATAGCTGGGAGACATCCGAGGGAAGGTGTCAAACAGGCAAGTATATATTCAAGTATGGAATGTATTCACTCATCCACCCATTTATTTATTACCTGTATATATCTCTTATTGATGATTCAGTGAACCAAGGAACTTCTCCACTACTTGGGAAACTTTTGGTTGTTTTACATGTCACAGGCATTGTGAAGTAGCAGGAGGTGAGAGGTGATTGGTGTCACTTGGATTTCATTAGAATAGGCTTGTAGCACACAACAATTTCATTGCGTAGAGAGCTGGTACACATACTGACACATCCTAACCCTTTTTACTTCCTCTTCACCTCATCCTCCATCATGGCCCCCTTGTCATTTGAAAAAGAGATATCTCCTCTTTCCTGTTGATGTGCCCTTTAATTGATTTATATTTTAGGTTATATAGGAGAAGTTGTATGATACCGAAGCTGGGATGTCTGAATTATTAATATGTATTTAATATCATGGTCTCCAAATGTGTCCATGTTCCTACATGTCACAAATTTATCACTTTAAAAAACTGACAGAGTAATATTCTGTTCTCTAACTTCACATAAAAGGTTTCAGAGACAGAAATGTCAAAGCCTGAGACATTATGCAGATCTTGAAATTGGCTGAACTCTGCTAATACCTAGTGACCCAAGGATTTGGATCTAGATGTTGTTCTTATTTGGATTCTATTTGTTTTATGTCAGGCTGGGAGACAGCTCGGCAGTCTCAGCACCTGTGGTGCAAAACGCAAGGACACGACTTCCGTCCCCAGTACCACATGCTGTGCTGGTCACCGGAACCGGCAGTGGTAGCACAGGCCTGTAATCCCAGTGCTGGGGTGGCTAAGCAGGAAGATCGCTGCAAGTCCAAACTGCATCGTGAGATCTTGTACCATTAATTAATTAATTTTAAAAAATCTGTTTGTTTTTGTCATTTGTGCTATGGTCCCTTCCTCCTGCCCTTACTCCCCCGTTCTTTCTTTTCTGTTTACTGACCGTCGCTATAGCTACCTTTAAATGTCATCCACGGGCTGTCTTCACGACATCTAATCTTCGATGTTTTATGTATTCATCCATCTATGCACCTGTCTCCTGGTCCAGGTCCACTCATCTGTCCATTCATCTCCTGGCCATGCAAACACCTGTCTTCCAGGAAATACTTCCACGCTCCGTAACAGAAAGGCACCTGAAAGATCATCAACCCACCGGCCTTCTAGTTAAGGCAAGTGAGGCCCCGTGGACAGCATCTTCTACCCAGAGGCATTTCAGTAGCTTATGCAATTCCGTCCTGCTCTACCTCTGGTTTCCTTAACCAATGCCTTTTGTACCACTTGGGGAACAGCTTTCCTGGAAGCTGAAAGAGCCCGGCCGGGCCTCTGGAAGTAGTGCGTAGAATTATTTCCACCATTTGTCGCCCTGTTGTTTAAATTGTAGGGCTCCCCTGTGAGGTCTTGTGAACATCAGTGTGAGACGTCCCAAAGGCTGGGACTTCCAGGAATCTGCAGACAGTTTGCTAACAGGCATTGCTCTCCTCTGCTGCCTGGGCCTGACAGAGAGGTAAGGGTCTTAGAACAGGGGACACGATAACAGTCAAAGGAAAACTTCGGGGGAGAGGTGCACAAACTTTGTGAAGTAGAGAACCTACTGTCCCTTGGCTGCAGCTTTGGCAGCCTGCCAGGAGCTAACTCTTCTGGTGCGGCGCTGCCTCTCCAGGCAGGAGAGATGGAGCCCCTGCAGGCAGGTATCAGGAGGCTGCTCTCTTTTAACTCAGTCTGCTCACTCCAGACATTTTCTGCCTGGTGTTTACTCTGACTCTAAATAATATGGAGGAAAGAAAAGAAGAAACAGAAAGAAGAAAAACCCACGGTTCAGTGTTGCTTGTTCACAGATCTGTGCTAGAAAGCTCTGTGGGTGTGCTTCGCTGAGACTAGCTCAGACCTCAAGAGCATGTTGCACGGTGGGTCTTGTCACGGGTCTTCTTGGCAGGTGCTTGGCTTGGCTGCTCCGGCCCTGCTGTGCCCTGTCTGACCTCTTGAGCGTGTCTTTAGCCTTTAAAGCTCATCTCCTGAGCAGTTACTCTGAATCTTTTCTGCAGAACTTTCCTTTCCCAGTTACCATGGAAATCTGTCATGCTTTGATCTGCTCATCGCCTTTCTCCCTAAGTACTGAACTCTCCCAACGGTAGAGTCTGAGGATCATTGTATCAGTCAGGGTTATATTAGAGGAACAAGTATAATACAAAGAACAGATATAACACAAGGTGTACAAATGTGTAAGAAGTCACAGGAATGGCTGATAAGGGTCAGGCACAGACCTGGATGAGGAAGCTTGCAGAGGGAGTCTGCACACTAGAGACTGAAGGAGTCAGTCCAAGGTCTGGAGCTCACTGCAGTGTCCATGCAAGTCAGCTGGAAGATGGATCTGCAGCAGGCTGGTGAGTCTGTAACAGAAGCGCGAAGCGTCTGCGGTGGAAAGCTGAAGGATCGAAGGCGGAGGCCGCAGAGTCAGAGATGAAGTCCAGTCTTTCTGTGAAGACTGTAGTTCTTCTGAGCAAGTGGAACAAATAATCCTTTATAATCTCCTTTATATATATCCTCTCAGTGCTGAGTCACTCTAGGGCTGACCCTTCCCACATTAGGGCGGGGAATCACAGGGCCCATCCAGCTAAGCTGACACAATGCAGCAACCACTACAATCATCCTTCTCCATCTTGTCCACAGAAGTATGTCACCCGGCACACAGTAGGTTCTTAAGAGGCAATGGGCGAATGGAAGCGTGAGGAAGGGAGAAAGAACTACAGTTGGGTGGATGTGTTGGCTTTGTGCTTCTGGCCGCGTTTTGATAAGAGAGGATTTTGCCACCAAAATAACTTCCCTGACTTCCTTCACATCAAAATGCTTTCCAGGATCGGTCAGGAAGAAGCACAGAAAAGATTTAATCAGCAGCATAAAAGAACACGTTCAGAAGACAGTGTGGGTTCACACAGCCGGGGGGCCCACGATGCTCTGGAGCTGCACATGTGCCTGTGATTTGCGGAGTTGAAATCTGAGGAATTTGTGAATGTACAGGGAGTGTGGTTTTAGTTAACAGGTGAAAGGCTGCGATCATTCTTATGGGTTGCAAGGGTGGCCTGCTCCCCAACGGATGTTTATTTATTTATTTATTTATTTATTTATTTATTTTTAGGAATTTAGGCATACCTGGAAGAAAATCACCTAGAAAGAAAAAAGAAAGTAATTGTGACTCAGGTACCCTTGTGACCTGAAGCTGTGGCTTTAGAATTGTGACTTTTCTTGTCTCATTTCTACCTAGACTGTTTCCTGTCCTACTGGGTTATGACCTCCAAAGTGGTTCCCTTGGGTTTTAGATGCTTGGTGAAGGGATACTCACAGCTTCTGCCCAACAGAGGGGCAGAGCACAGTCCCTAGGTTATATTTTTGCTGTGCTTCTGATTAGAAAGTGAGCCGGTAGGAGAAGGGAGAGAAGGTCACCTGAGAGTTTGGGACGGTAGAAATAAAGCTCCAGGCCACTGTGAGTCTAAGGGTGGAGACATATGAGAAAGGAGAAAGAGAGGAGGGAAGGCCAATGCAAAGAACCTAGTATCATTTCGTAATATTTTATCACATAAATTTGAAATGTCCGAACACAAAGAGGATAGTGTGGTGAGCTCTCAGGCCACTCATGCTGAGTTCCAATAGTGACCCAATCTTGACCAATATTGCTTTCTTTTAGAATCCCATTGACGTTTCACTTTCACAGAAACGTTTTGAAGCAGTTCCAAAGGCCATATTTAATCCTAAGTAGTTCAGTATGTACCATGTATTAGTCAGACTTTCTGTTACTGAACAAAATACCAGACATAGTTGAAAGGAGAGGTCTAATTGAGCTCATGGCTTGGGGTAGGCAGTCCACACTCAGCAGGCTCCAAGGAAGAAAGGTCATGGTTACAGAGTGAGGCCAAGTAAAGCTTCTTCGTTCTGGGTGGTGGGGACCAAAGCAAGGGCATAGGAACAGGAATGAAGAACTGAGGGGCCTTAAACAGTACAGCAAAGTTCACTTCCAAACTCTGCCACCACACCTCTATTCTAGTGGGCTTCACCGACATCCTAGGTGTCTCTGCATCCAGTGACTTAGTACCATCAAGTATGCAATAAATACACCGTATCTCATTTTTTAGCAGTAGGTTTGAATCAGGGTCCAGTTAGGTTCTATATGTGGCAGCTGAAATAGGCTAAGTCTATAATGTCTCTCTCTGTTTTTTTCCTGGATTTGCTTCCTACTTCTATTTGCTGGGTCTGTTGCTGCTGGTGAAGGACTGCTTGTTAATTCATCTTGTGCTTTCCAGAGTCTGCATTTGGCAAATTATGCTTCTGTGATGTCTTGCCGCAGTGGAGGGGCCTCTGTGGCGTGTGTGCTTCAGGTAGCAGCTCACAGAAAGCTCTAAATGGCTCACCGTCACTGATCTTCATAGCCTTGGCAATCAGATTGAGGCCCAGGATTATTATTATTATTTTTTTTTTTTTGGCAAGAATGCTTAATAGACACAGTCAACCCTTATTGTCTTAAACCATTGGTTTAGCAGTGTAAACAGCTCAATTCCATGTCTCTGTGTGACGTATGAGAATGGCTAAACCGAGTGCCTCCCAAGTCCATGCTTGACGTTCTAGTGTCTCAGGTGCAGGGTTAGGGAATGGGAATAGAAATAATGAGAGAAAGTATCCATTCTGCTTCTGGGTCTCCTGTCCATGGGAAGACCCAGGCGTGGTGCTGGAGGGGAGCGGACATCGCTACCTCCTTCAAAATGTTCCAGAATTTTCTCTGTTGTCCACCTTTAAGTGAAAGCATTAACATTCTTGTGAGTGAGAAACAGAGCTAAAGCCATAAGAGAGTTTTCAAGGAGTGGAAAGTTTTCCACTGGGGCTTCCATAGAATGAAGCCCTGCTACGGTTTCGCCACGCTTTCTCTACCATCTGGATGTAGAAGCACTATTACCAAAGTGATGACACTAAGAGACGAGTTCTTGGAATGATGGCAAGGTGGTGAGGTCTCCTCTCATTGTGAGTGGGACTGAGACCTCTATGAAAGAGGCTTCCAGCAGGCTGCAGTGTGCTCGGCCCTCTCTTTCTGCCATGTGAGGACCAGCGCTCTGCCCTCTGCAGGCTGCAGCCACAGGGCACTGTCATGGAAACACGATGGATCTTGGACCTCTCAGCCTTCAAACATTACATTCCTATGAATTTCACCGTCCTAGCTATTTTTGGTATAAAAGCACAGATGGGCTAAATATACAATATGCGTTTTTAAATTTCAGTTTTAAAAGTTTGTTTGAATCAGGATCCGCTTAGGTATCCCCTTCCAGCTCTGTGAGTAAGCCACGCGGCACAGAGCCAGGATGCTGGTGAATGTGTGCTTACAAGGCTCCGAAATAGGAAGGAAAAATGCAAGGCGAGGGAAGAAAAGACGGAAAGAAGAAGGGAAGGAGGAAGGAAAGAGGGACAGAAACAAGGAGGGAGGGAGGACGAGAGGGAGGGAGGACACAAGAGAAACTTACAAAATATTTTAATGTACATGAATACTTTTTTTTGTACCAGGGATTGAACTCAGGACCTTGAGTTTGCTAACAATGCTCTTTTTGTTACTGAGCTGTCTCTCCAGCAATGACTTCCTATAAATTCTTTCCAGATATATGGCAGACATCACAGTAGATATTTTAAATGCTATTAGAATTCTCTTAAGGTATAACAAATGGTGCTCATGCCGCTATACCATGTGAGGTCTATGTAGCTAGCCTATTTTAGGACTTGTCGCAATGAAGTTTTCAAGAACAAATGTTTTAAGGCCTTCCATTTGGTTCATGAAATAGCTTTCTAACTGTTGCCAATTATTTTGTATTGCTATTATGTTACCTACAAGAATGTTGTAAAGTATAAATCAACCACATTTCCTCTGCATGAAACCTTTTAAAAGTTCTCCAGTACTCTAAGGATTAAAACTTTGATTATATTATCTTCTTCTGTCCCTTCCTGTCCTGAAAATTCAGGATGGGTTCTTAGTTGGAAGCATCCAAAATTGATAAGGAGTGCTTTAAGTAAAAATGATTTTCCGTCTTGGTTATTTTCCTCTCACTGCTGAGATAAAATACCCATTGTACAGAATTGAGGAAGAAAAGGCTTATTTAGCTCACAGTGTGTAGAGGTTTCACTCCATACTTGGCTGGCACATGGAAGAGGGAAACAGTCAATGGTGGCAGCAAACAGTAAAGGCAGCAAGAGCAGAAAGGGAGGAGCAGCAGAGCGTAGGCCTCGCCCCTTCCTTATGTTATGTGCTGGCTGCCCGACCAAGGAGCATGCAGCGCTCACACCTATTATCCCAGCATTGGACTATGAATCAAGCAAAACCCTAGAATCCTTCCCCATGACTGCGTGAAGCCTTGGCGGGACATCTAGGCGCAAACTGTAGCATTTGCTGAGCCAGACCATTGGTAGCTGAGGGCTCGTTCCATATAGTGTGGGCACTGCGCTACTCTTACAGTGCAAGCTAAGGGCATCCCAATCCAGGTGTTTATGACTTCTTCCTGGCAGGCTTTCTCCGGGTCCATTCATGAACAAACTGGAAACTCCAGGGGACATAGCTGCAAGTAATCCTCACCTGATGGGTGGGGATTGGAAGTTACGTACTGTGGCTTCTTCATTTCTCTCTGGGAAGAGTTTTGGAGACTATTTTACAGACTGAGCTCTAGGTTCCTCCATCAGTAACCTACTCATGTCTGCACATTCTTTTGGGTTTCTTCCAAAATATTTCCTTCCAAGATCACTTCCCAAAGTGTTTTTCTAGGTCGAATTCTAGGAAATTCAGACTAAAGAGGTCATATTTAGCTCACAAAATCATGAGGAAGATACTGAAATGAGATGTAGACAATAAGGTGCAGAGGCTGAAAGTCTAACACAGTGTCAAGGCGCCCAGCTGGTATGTGTGAGGGGCCCTCAGCTCAACTGCCAGCAGGACAGAATGAGGGAAAGAGGGAGAGATGAGCAGAGAGGGGAGGAGAGCGGAGCAAAGGGGTGGGGGAAGAGAAAGAGAAAGAGAGGGGGGACGAAGGAAATAGAACAAAAGGAGTGATACGCCAAAAACACAGAGAAAAAATCGTGCCATGGATTCCGAAGTGATTCAGTTCCTAGTTATTGCTGTGCATGACACGACCACTATACTGACCCTGTCAATGGAGACCTCAGGACATCTGCTGTGCCCAGTGACCTGGAAAACTCTTCTCATTGGCAACACGGGCACCATCAGAACAACGGGATATCTCCACGTCCTTTCTCTTAAGTCGATTATCCTGAGAAAATGCATCTTATTGGATAATCCCACATCACCTACCATAGCGTAGCTACCAAGAAAATGGAAACACAAGGCTGCATAGATTTAGAGCATCTTTGGTGAATGGGATTTGGCTTTCTATCAATACTCGTGAAGCACAGAAGGGGGTTTGTAGCTAAGAGGGTGTCAAGCCCAGCCACGCCTGTGTTCTAAGCGTAGCAAGTGCAATGGACTTGCTTCCACTGCATCTGCTCTGACCCAGCAGCCTTTTGCTTCTGCCCGGAAGTGCTTTTTGTTCTAGCAAAATGTTTTTAGCACTTAGGCTCTGATGGCACCCTGTAGCGCCTCGCCTAGCTTTTTTGGAGGCACTGGGCCTCGGTATCCTAAGTTGTCTTCACACCTTGGGCCCATCCTGGTCCTGGTGTTTAGTGCACAGTACTCAAGTAGTGTGCGCCTCTTTCCCAGTACGCACAGAGCTCCTTGATGACAGATGGGTTCCCTGTATTACTTCCTTGGAATCTGACATACTATGAATCACACAGTGAGAGTTCAAGAATGCTTGTTAATAAAAAGCAGGTGGTCTGTGAGAAACCGAACTCTACACTTCCAGGGACGACCATCAGTGCGTGGTCAGTCTTCAAGCACTCTGTCGCTGAGGGAGAAGGAAGTAGGTAGCCGACAGTGGGAGGGTGGTAACGATGTCACAAGATCTGGCGCTAACAGAACCCAGAAAGGTGGCTTTGGTACTGTTCTTTTGTATAATCATTCAACAATCATGATTGGCTCCAGGCCTGATCCTGGGTAGAGAAGACCCTTTCCTTGAGTTGGTGGCAGAGATGGGGAGGCAGGCGTACAGCCATTTAAGGTAGCATAGGTGAGCCCCTTGCTACACGGCATAAGCACAGCCTGTGGAGACTGAGGCGCAGGACCAACTCACTCTGGGGAATTTAGAGTCTTCACGGAGGAGGCATTTCCTGACTTCAGTTTTGGAAGATTGATCTTGGCAAGGACTTTGTCAGAAGAGGTATCCCTGGAGGGATGGCTGGGAACAGGGGAAGCTGCAGGCGACATCTGAGCGCTCTCCATAGTGCTGGAGCCTGGTAAGAGGTATGGCACGGACAGAGTCAATCTAGATACCATGCATGACTCCTGCGGCCATCCTGAGGACAGTGGCCTTTTATCCTTTGTAGCAAATAGGGGGGCCACGGCAGGTTGCAGGTCAAGGCGTAAAGGGGAAGACAAGTAATTTTCTGCCTTTTATGGCTCTCAGCAGTGACTGCCTGGAGCAAAAGGCAGGCTAGCAAGAGAATAACAAACATGTTCATTAATGTTTCTACCCTATGTGTCCACAGGAAAAACAAAATCCTAGAAAGATGAGTAAATATCGGGTAGATCACAGGAGATGCATTTAAGCTTTAGGTTCACATGTCACCATTTTCTCAAACAATAAAAGCCTGTTTGGGGAAGAAAGCACCATTAGGACAACATGGTCAGAAAAAGCACTTGGTCGTGCTTGTTGGGCAGAGTGAAGGCCAGGCCTTCTCTGTTGCTCAGGGGTCACTGATGATTTAGTCTCTCTGGTACAGACCGAAGGAGATGCTTACAAAGGAGACTTTCTTTGGGCTAGCTCAGGCTCCCTTAACATGGTGCAGCATGATGAACTAGGGATTGAACCGTGATCCGCTGCACCCAACTGGGTTTGCCCAAGTGAGCTAACTCACAAGCCCCAGGCTTTCTGTTTTTGTTTTGCTTTCCTTTTAACAGATGTAAATTTTTCTCACTGAAGGCCAACTTTTCAGTATCTCAAAATGGCCAACTCCAAGAAATCCTTATACCAAAAAAGACATATGAGGGAACCATAGGTCCATTTCCTGTAGTCGTGTCTCAGAGTGTCCTAAGCCCCATCAAGACTGAATGATCACTTTAGATCTAGGAGGGATTACATCTCTGAGAGATTATAAGGCCTTTTTTTTTTTTTTTGGCAGGACTGGGGATTGAACTCAGGACCCTGTGCTTCCCAAGCGGACACTTATTCTACTGAGCAATCTCCCTGGGCACTGCAAGGCTTTTGTAAGAAATGTAGAAGCTCACCTCCTTTTGTGTTCACCTGTGATATGAGAGTCACAGAGCATGTAAGTACCTCCATAGGATAAAACGTCCGACATTTGCCACAGTGACTCACAGCACCTCAGACTTGCCAGCCACTATGTACTACTACTTCTGTGATCCTTCCTGGCCTGGTCTCACTTTGGACTGATGGCTCTGACAGCAGGAGGGCTGTGGACTGAGACGTAAAGCGAGACAGGAGGGGAAAACATCCTGAGAATGGTAGTGCATAAATCCAAGGGGGTTGACCTTTCCCAGGGCTGGGGCAGTGGGATCCAGAAGGGAGGGCTGGCGCACATCGCGCACCCGGCAGGCAGAGGAGCTGCGCATCCTCAAGAGCTGCCAGCTCCATGGCCGGCGCAGCGCGCCCCACGCTTTTGCCTCGACTGATCGCTTAGCCTCCACTTGGGCAGCGCCTGGTCATTTTGTGCCAGCTCTAGGAAGTCCTGCCCGAATGCCGACTCCTAAGAAGTGATAGTTTCAGTCTCCGTGCGTTGCTCAGGAGTTCCTTCTGTGTGGGCCATCTTGACAATATCGCTTTCCTCTTGTCTCTGCTGCAAGCTGCACGAGGTCCTTCCAGAACATCTTGCTCTTACCCTGTCTGGTACAGGAGTACCTTGGTTCACAAGCTTAATTATTTCCGTGATTCCAGTCCAAAGCTCAAGTGGATGAGAACGGAAGCGCATTTCCCCAAAAGGTGAACTGACGCACTGCTGTTCAACACTGAACCTAAGCATCAGGCTGTCCAGTTCAGGCTGCTCTTTACTCACGAGGCTAAGTGCACAAGTCACAAGGCAGCCAGAAAAAATGCCGCCCCTTCCCCCAAGGTGAGCCTGGGAGCCGGGTTCTGTGCAGCGGAGCGATGAAGTGGTGCATTCTGGGCTGATGAAAGACCTGCGGGGCTCACTTTCAGAGCGCCTTCCTCTCAGCAGCCCGTCCCTCCTCACTTCCTACCTAGCCTCTCAGTTCCCTGATGGATCGCTTGTCAGGCTTCAGGGTTGGCCGGCCGCAGCCTCCTCCCCTGAGGTGAAGCCTGATATTGCAGAGGCTGCTTGGACACATCCTGTTGGAAATTTGATGAGTACTGCCGAGGGTTCAAAGGAGCCGCTCGCAGGCTCAGGCAGGAGCAGGGATGGGCAAACAGGGGGTGGGGGCTTTGGGGGCCGGGGGGGGGCGGGGTGGGTGAGCAAAGGCGGCTGTGGTGCTGGGCTGGGGGCAGGCTGAGCACACGCGCTTCTCCTTGCGAGTGGCTCCTTCAGCCCCGGCCCTGCCTCTCTATCATTGCATTTCCTCCTCCGTGCCATGGGAGTAGAACTATTTCCCTTCGTGCTTCCTAGGGTGATATAATTAGGTAAAGATGCTAAAGCGAACAGTGTACGGCGCGCGTCCGCTACCTACATAGTCTTTGTTAGGTTGCGCTTTTTAGAAAGTGACATAATTAAATGAGCCCGCAGCACAAGGGAGAGCACACATCTGTGATCCTGGCACTCTGGGAAGCCGAGGGGGGAAGGCTATGGGTTCAAGCCCGGCTGAGCCAACTTAGGAATCGGGGAGATGCTACCTGAAAGCACGCTGAAAAGGGGCCGGAGAGATGTAGCCCGGTGCAAAGGTCCCGAGTTCAGTCCCCAGTAGGCAAGTGGAGAAATAAAGATAAGTGAGCAGCAGATACTCCAGGGACCACGCTGGCGTGAGAAATGAAGTGGCGGAATATGGAGAGAAGCGAGCCGTGTCTTGGCAGGAGAGGCGGGAGAGCTTCCGGCCAGCTCAGGCAAAGGCTTCGCGGGTGGGAGGAGCCCGGAGCAGCCCTGTCTCAGGAGCAGACCTGCTTGTGGAGGAGGCTCGGGCTCCAGAACCCCAGTCTCCCAGTAGAGCCTCAGTGCCCTGAAGCTTGGAAGGCGTCGTGACGTCCCTACCGTGCCTCTCACAGACTCCTCTACTGAATGTCTTTCTTTCTTTCTTTCTTTCTTTCTTTCTTTCTTTCTTTCTTTCTTTCTTTCTTTCTTTCTTTCTTTCTTTCTTTCTTTCCTTCCTTCCTTCCTTCTTTTTCTTTCTTCCTTCCTTTCTTTCTTTCTCTTTCTTTGTTTTTCTGTCTCTCTCCATCTCTCTCTGTCTCTCTGTCTCTGTCTCTCTGTTTGTCTCTCTGTCTCTGTCTGTCTGTCTGTCTGTCTGTCTCTCATTCTGCCCTTCCTCTTCCGCCATCTCCTGCGCTCTCTCACTCCTTCAGAGCCCGCCGTGTTCCACCTAGCATACCAGACACACAAAGGCAAGAGATGCTAGTTTCAGTTTCAACAGGATCAGAGTCCATGGAGAAGGAGAAGTCGGAGGCTGGCACGATGTGGAAACAGGCATGGCAGGGACAAGAGTGAGCAGGGATCCTGGAAGAACACACACTAGTGATCTCAGGTCGAGACTAACCTGGTGTGGGATGCTGACCTTTCTTGGACAGTAGTTTTAAAGCATCCAGGTGAGCTTTCAAGATGGGTAGGATTTAGCCGTGAGGAGATGGGACCAGAGCACGAGTAAGTGACACAACCAGGACAAGCGCTGAGGATGCGCCTGGACTCGGGGGTGAGTGGGGCACAGGTTCCCGTGGTACTGGTCCTGCTGGGGCTAGAGCACAGATGCTCCTCCCAACCTGTCTGTCTGTCTGTCTGTCTGTCTGTTTCTCTATTTAAGACAGGATCTGCAGGGCTTCACTACATAGATCAGACTCATAGTGATTCTCCTGTTTTCAGCCTCCCAAGCGCTGGGATTACAGGATCGCGCCACCACGCTCAGTCGCAATCGCTGTCTCAGCGCATCCAGGGAATGGCACCAGTGTGACATGCAGGGATTGAACCCAGGCTGCGGCTCTCCGCATACGTAGGCGCTTTAGTCCGTTGAGCTATCAGGCCAGCACTTCCCAACCTTCTTATTAGAAACATCAACAAACTCCCAAAGTTCTCAGAGTATCTAGACCTCAGCTCAGCTCACAGCGTTTTTCTTATGCTTTTGCTAAGACCGCAGCGGAAACGCAACTCACCTGGGAGAAGCCCTTCTCCTGTGCTCCGCGGTCCTCCCCTCCAGACCTGCCCTCTGCTTCACTGAGTGTGCAGCTCACAGAGAAGCAGCTGTCTCTGTGCCGTAAGCAACGGTATGTCACCACCCCCTGCTATTAGGGTAACTGCTGAGAATGCCAAGGCGCTGCCCTTCCCTTAGAAGCTGCCTGTGAAACGGTCTAGAAACATTATATTAAGATCCGAAAGATGCAATTTAAATTTCCCGTGGCTGTGGAGATGCTGCCGACGTGGTGATTATATACACTGAGCAAATGAAATGCAGCGGGGTGTCTTGTAATTGTGCACCCCAGGCTGAGGGCTTCAGATGGAGGCAAAGACGGGGCAAAGGAGAGTGGGCTGCTGTGGGGGACAAGCACTTGGCATGCAGCTCAGGGGCCACTCTTTTCAGAATACCCAGGGGTCAGGGGCCCGCAAGTCCGGAGAGGAGTCTGCTCTTAATGAGCCAGAGAGAAGTCATCATCAGCAGCAGGTTGTGATTACACAGCTATGTGGGGCAGGATCCAAGCACGGACTGAGGGAGCCTGAAGGCACGACATACCTGGCTCAGCTGTTCAGGAAGTGCATCTCAAATGTCTACGAGGTTCCAGGTCCTGGGCAAGTTAAGAAGCATGCTTGAACGGGGAATGCGAGGGCAGGAATTTTCCTCCGGGAGTTTAGAATCCAGGTACACCCAAGAAGCCTTTAATAGACTTGTGAGAAAGGCCGACCCTGGCTCCTGTCTTTCTGACCTAATAGGAGGTTTTGGGACAGGGGAAGGTGTCAGTGCATTCTGCAGCTCCCAGAATGCCCATGGCCTCGACCTACCCCATCTACCATGTGATTTTGGGGCGCTTGCATTGTGGGTGTTTTGTGGTGCCAGGTGCGATGAGACTTACAGCAGTACTGGAATTTAATGCCTTAGTTACACCTTTCTGTACTGATTTTCCCTGGAAATGATCATGCTTTAGGTATATCAGGTCAAGTAAGATATGGCATTAAAATTAATTTCACTAAATCTTTTTACTTTAAAAAGATATGGCCACTGGAAAATATGCAAAATTTAAAACATGTACACAGGGGACTCTGGGGGAGCAGCTGAGTTGTCCCCACCCCAGTCTAGCTAGAATTTATGGGATGCTTGGCAATTATTACATTCATAATAATAATGAAGAAGAAGAAGAAGAAGAAGAAGAAGAAGAAGAAGAAGAAGAAGAAGAAGAAGAAGAAGAAGAAGAAGAAGAAGAAGAAGAAGAAGAAGAAGAAGAAGAAGAAGAAGAAGAAGAAGAAGAAGAAGAAGAAGAAGAAGAAGAAGAAGAAGAAGAAGAAGAAGAGGAAGAAACATGCAGGGAATGATAAAGTTGGAGATAAGTCTGATTGATTTTGTACACAGAGACACCAACGATCTTCCTTGCTTTGTTTTTGGGAAGAAGGCCATAAATGTCAGCTTTCTCTCTCTGTCCTTTTTAGCTTTCTGCCCTTTTTCTTATGAGTTTGGTACAGGATCTCACTGCATAGCTCAGATTTGTAGTGATTCTCCTGTTTTCAGCCTCTCCATGCAAGGATTATAGGTGTGAGCCACCACTCCAGGTCTCAGTGGCTGGGGGCGGGATGGGCACAGAGTGTGGTGCCAGGGATCGATCCAGGGTCGCCGTACTTGCCTAAGCAGGTGTTTAGTCTGCTGAGCTATCCCACCCACTCTTGCTGTTGTGATGTGATCAGTTCCTCAGACACGGTTCCATGATTTGCTAGGGGAAAGGCTCTTTCTTACGTAAGCCCCAAGCCAGAGGGCCCTGGGCCTCTCCGTCGCCGTGGGCTGGTTTCCGGCAGAGCCCAGTTGTCTGCATGTCTTCCAGGTTCCTATGCTGGCTGCCTATGGGTTATTCTGGGGGTCACCTGGTGGAGCCTCCAGGCCTGAACTTTGTTGCCCCTGTGAGGCCTATAGTGTCTTCTCTGGAACTTTTCCAGCTCTTCATGCATTTTTTATAATGGCCCTTGTCACATGCACCATGTGGCTGAGGAATCAGTGCATGCAGACATTTTCTGGTTAAGAAAGCCCAATACTGGGTCAGGGGAGAGAAAGATGAAGAGAGGCTGTGTAGAAGAGGGTACGCGACAGTAATCCCAGGGCAGGGGAAGCTGACACAGGAGGGTCACTACAAGTCCCAGCTGAGTCGTCAGATGCTGTACCAAATACACAAAAAAAGAGTGTATGTGACAGAGACAGGATAGAGGGAGAGAGAAGAAAAGGAAGTGAGAGAGAGAGAAAAGCAAAAGCGATTCGAAGAACATATAACAAAAGTGCAGAGAAGAACGGAAATCAGAAAGGATGCTGGAGTTTCCAAGGGACAAAGTGCAGGACAGACAAAGGTGGCCATTACCACGCTATGATTCATACCGGATGAAATGAAATATTCATGAAAGGAAATTGGAGCTGCGGACAAGTCCAAATGCTACTTTACTGATTCCCCTCCTCCTCTGTGTTCAAAAGAGAATTCCCTGGAGGTCCCTGCCCTCTCTCAGGGTACAGAAGCAGCTGCTGGATTTAGCAGGAGGAGACGCTTATTTCTCTGACAGCGCTTGGCTCTGCTGCAAATGTTTCCGTGGGTTTGTGCATGTTGTTCTGGAGAGTGAGGGACTTTTGGGAAAGTGCTTTTCTCCTTGGAGGCCGTCCAGATGGCTTTTCCCGCCTTTGAACTCCTATCTGGATCTTCATTTCCTCCGACAGCGAGCTGAAAACATCCTCGAGGGTGGCAGCCACCCGCCATCCCTCCCTCCGGGGCGACGCTGGAGTGGTGACAGAAGCTAAACTCAGGAAGCTCAGGGTGCTTCCGTCTGCCACTTACCCAGCTCGCTAGGCCTCCTAGGCCAAGGCGCAGCAGCTCACCAGGCCTCTGCTTGTCTTCTCGGTGTGCGCACAGATGCACATCTTGCAGACAGCACTGGCCATGGAGATCCGTTGAGGGCCACGTGAGAGTTCTTGGCAGGCTGACCAGGTGGTCAGGGACTGGATACTGTGCCTTCCGCAAACTCATCTCTCTCCCTTGTCTCTCAGAATGGGGTAAGACCAAGGCCAGTGGCAATGGTCTCCTGGTGGTGATGCCGAAGGCAGAGGGTGGAGCCAGGTTCTTCTCTGCTTCCCCATGAAATTTCTCCCCTGGAGCAGTTATGGAGAGCACCGCTTGTGACATACCCACCACCTGCCATCCTCCTCCTGGGCGGCTCTGTGTCCCACCCACTCTGTCTTAAACGTTGATTTTGTCAGGTTTCTAAAGCAACTTTTATAGGAGGGAGTTGGCTGATCCTTCCACTATAGAAATAAATTGCAGTGCCAATTTATTATTATAATCATGTCCTAATATATTCGTTTTACCTTATGAATTTTTAATTTAATTTTTGGATCTCAGTGCCTTCATTTAAAATGGGATGACAGATAGCAGGAGTATTGACTTCCACGGAGTGCTTTGAGGATCATCGGAGGGGTTTGCGAATGGTTAGACATGTTCAAGTACTCAATATGATTATGACAGCGTGGGCACAGGTGTGCCTTGTGTGAAAATCCTGGAAAGATAAACGTATCTGCATTTTATTATTTTCGTTTCTCCTGTTCATGCAAAAATCCGAAGCACATCCTAAGGACCCCGTCAACATTGTTCGATTCATGACTGATCACAGA
The DNA here is from genome assembly GCA_004027025.1 of Myocastor coypus. Taxonomy (NCBI): domain Eukaryota; kingdom Metazoa; phylum Chordata; class Mammalia; order Rodentia; family Myocastoridae; genus Myocastor; species Myocastor coypus. The sequence continues at coordinate 23,331 of PVJA010025610.1, forward strand.
TTGTTGGAGGTTTTATCTTTGCTTCTCTGTTTCTCATTCTTCCCATTGTTTGTTTGCTCTTCTGAAGCCTGGCATACAACTTCCATCCGTATCCTGGGCTCTGGGACAATCTTACTGAATTTATTAGGCCCGGGGGGGGGGGAGACTTTCCCACCTCTTTTCCCTCATAGAATTTAATAATGTCAGTATTCACCCAGCCATTCAGGCCATATAGCTAAAGGCTTATTTTCCCCCATAGTGCTGGAAATGAGGTGCAGGGTCCCAAGCACACCAGGCAGGTGCTGTTCCATGGAGCTACTTCTCCAGGTCTAGGCTATAAATCTAAGAAGCAGTTTTATTCTCCTTTCCACATGCTACCCACCGGCAAGCACTGCTTCTAAGACGAACTCTGAATTGCACTTTGTTTCTTCGCTCTCGGCGGCCTCTACATGCTAGTCACTAGCAGGTATCTGCTGGCCTTAATGCCCCAAGCTCTGCTCCTTCACAGTGCATACAGCAGTGACCGCTCTTCTGAAAATGCGCTCGGACCACACTTCTCTTCAAAGTTCGTAGGTAGTTTGGATAAGCAGGCACTGGACTCAGGGCCTGCAAAAGACAAATACAAGGGGTCCTGGAGCACTGCAGATGGACCCAGCTCTGCAGACACTAACTGAGTGTTGCTCCCAAGAATAAACGTGGTCCAGGATGGCCTCAAACGAAGGGTAAGAGGCAATTCCCAAATAGGATGGTGGTTTGGAAATGGTACTTTCATCTCTAGAAAGATGCAAACATCAAGTACCAGGTCGGCAAGACCTGGCTTGACCTTACTAAGTTTTATTCGCTGCTGATCCCTTCTTCTAAACCAGAGTTGTGGGGGGCCGGGGAGATAGCTCCATGGCACAAGTGCCTGCCTGGAAAGTGCAAGGTCATGAGTTTGAACCCTGGTCCCGCCAAAAAAAAACAAAAAACAAAAAACAAAAAACTAGAGCTGTGTTCATTCCCAGGACTCTCCGTGTATGCCATCTAGCTGGAACTTCTGTGTGCTGAAAGCCAGGGTGGGCCGGGCTGTCCAAGGATGCTCAGTGGTGTTCAGGGATGAAATGCTTATTTGTTTTTAAAGAATACAAAATAGTGACCGAAAAAAATTATTAGAAATTATACAAGATTTCACTAGACAAAGTAATAAAATTCAATGATAGCTCCAGTATTACATGTGGCGATCTTCAAATTAATTGCTCAGATTACTAGATTTGAATGTGTGAGCTTTGTTTAAGGAAACAAAGCAAAACAAAATAACAAACAAGTTATCAGAAATTCAAAGATGAAAAAAAATCAGAGTAAAAGAAAAAATTTAAGCGTTAACTTCTTTCAAAAGACCAGCAGATAGAGGGTTGAAAATGTAAGTTAACAGACCAAAAATTGGAGAAAAAGAAAGGCTATTAGAATAGCCAATATTTTGGCCCTAGCCCTTCAAGGACTCAGGATATAAGAGAACCTGTGCTGTAATATCCTATAACTCAGAGGTGTCCCAAATTTTCTGGTCAAGGAGATTATGGGACCTCAGAGGAAAGGGATAAATGAACTATAGTGTGTCTAAGGAGAGTCACCCAAAGAAGAACATTCTCTCAGATTTTCACAGAAAGCAAACTGGTCAGGCAATGGCCGTGACTCATCCCGAAGGCTGACACTGACAACAGTTCTACAAAGCACTGTAAATGGTTCCAAAGTTAATCCTGAGGAGATTTGACCTTGGAAAATACAAAAGATGAAAGTTTTGTTATGCAGATCTTGCTTTAATTTGTCCTTGATCACCCAGCGGAAAAACTTCATTACCAGGCATAAAACACAGAACTCGATTAGTATGATGAGCTGTAAGAGGCTTAAATCAACAACCTCCAAAATTGCCAGTTGTACCGGTAACCTATTGCAATAATGGAACATTGGGCTATGTATACATCTACTTCCTCTCCATTCAAAGAGAATTTTCTTTCTTTTTTTTTTTTTTTTCTATCTTTACCAATATCAATTAGAAAATGTAGCATGCCTACACCCTGTGCTCTGTATCACTATTATGTGGACAATATGCAGTGTGTCAATTATTGAGAATATACTACTAATGTGTTGTGAAACTATCATATTGATATTTCTTATTAAAAGTAATTAAAAACTTGAAAGAAAAACAAAAAACCCAAAAGACCAGCAGAAATAAAAAATACAGTTATTAAAACTATTCTGCATATAGACCTAGACAGATTTTTCCTTTCTTTCATTTGTCCTTTTCCTCATCCAAGCTCTTCCTTCACATTAAACAATTTCTTTCTATTTCACAGTATCTCTTGTGTCTTTCAGATTTTGATTAACCTTTCAGGTTCTCATAGTGAAATAATATGATGTTTGTACATTTGGATCTGATTTATTTCACTTAATACACTCTAGCTACATCCAGCTATCAACAAAAGCCTCAAATTTATCTTTTTTAGTAGCTAAATAACGCTCCAGTATGTAAAAATATCACATCTCTTTTATCCATTCCTCAGTTGATGGGCATTGGGTTGTTTCTAATATTTAACAATGAGAAATTGTGCTGCTGTAAACATGAGTATACCTACATCATTGAGGTAGGATGATTTCAGTTCTTTTGGGAAAATATCTAGGAGGGGAATGACCAGCGTGAAGGGGACCTCTAATCCTAGTCTTTTAAGGAATTGTCATACAGATTTCCATAATGGTTGTGCCAGCCTACACTTCCATCAATAATGGAGAAGGGTTCCTTTATCCCCATACCTCCAGAGCATTTGTTATGGGTTGGCTTCTTCTTCTTTTTTTTTTTTTTTTGTCTTTTTTTAGGCAGGGTCTCACTATGCGGTTGAGGATGGCCTTGAGCTCACTTTTGTAGCCCAGGCTGGTCTCGAACTCGCACTGATCCTCCTGTCTCAGCCTCCCAAGTGCTGGGATTACAGGCGTGAGCCACCACGCCCGGCTGATGGGTTGGCTTCTTAATGATAGCTATTCTTTCTGGCACAGAATGGTATCTCAGCATTGTTTTAATTTGCATCTCTTGCATGACCAATGAATGATGCTGAACATGTTTTCATATATTTATTTTACATGTGTATCTCATTTGTGAAACATATATATATATACATATATATATATATATATATATATATATATGTACATATATAAACGTTTCTTAGCAAATCACACTCAATCACTTCTCTTTTGATCTTCCCTTTCTAGTCTTTAGTAGTCTCTAACATGACATGTATTTCTCTCTATCTCTTTCTCTCTCTCCATCTCTCTCTCTCCTTTTCTCCTTCTCTCCCTTTCTCCCTCTCTATCTCTACCCCCTGTCTGTCTCACTCCACAGCTTGAATTCCTACTGAGTCTCTTGTTTTCAGCCTCTACAGTGCTGGGATTGCAGGCTGGCAGCACGAGCCTGGTCTCAGTGGCTGGCTAAAGGAGCCCAGGGATGGGGTTCATGTGACCTTTGGTGCCAGGGATTGAGACTTGGTCCCTGAGCTTGCCTAAGCAGGCATTTAGTCTGCTGAATTGTCTTGCCGGCCCTCATTTCTCTTTTTTATTGTGTTTATTGCATGTATTTCTCCACTGCTACAAGCTCTGTCACAGTAGAGATGTCTTGGTTATTTCTTATTTCTTTCTCTGCTGTCTGCTTCACCTTAGCACAGTACCTGGCACATATCAACATTCACAATTATTGTTTATGTCAATTCCTATTTGTATTTACCTTCTACAGAAGTAGTACTTATTCCTCATGCAAACCAAAACTGAACAAAAATCACTTAGACAAGTGCAGATATTTTTGCTGATGTAAGCACCTTAGAATGGTTCTTGATTTTTTCCTTTCTTAAAAGATCTAAAATACTAAAACCCACCATAACACTGTTAGGCTTCAGAGGTACCACCTTTAACTCTTATTTTGCTTAGTAAGACACACTTTACTTTTTTTCTCTCTCTCTCTTTTTGAGATAGGGTCTCGCTATGCAGTTGAGGTTGGCCTTGAGCTCACTTTTGTAGCCCAGGCTGATCTCAAACTCGCACCAGTCCTCCTGCCTCAGCCTCCCGAGTGCTGGGATTATAGGCGTGAACCACCATGCCCAGCACACTTAACTGTGTGTGTACATCTGTGGGTGTGTCCTAATTGGCACTACTTTTATATCGTGATTATGCTTCAAGGAACATTGACAGGTAAAAGGAAATGGGTGTTATATCTGCATTTTATTTCAGAAGTGAAAAGTCCTCCCCTCTCCTGATGAACTGGAAAAGAAGTTTACCTTGAAGTGTGTCAAGCACTCCATTCAGCATGAGTTGTTCTGTACTAAGGAAATAACACAGACACCGGCACAGTCTGTATAATTCGTTGATAAAAGTTACTGTCACGAGGTGTAAGATGATGTACTGCAATATGTTTATTTAACTAAAGTCGTTGTAAAGGTTTTGAATAGATCTAGCGCGTGAAGGGACCACAGACACTCATGAAGGCAGACCTCCACAACTCCTTCAGAAAGTTCAAGAACAATGGGATATATATCAAAGGGCAGCATTTTTTGGTGTGGGGAGAAGGATGCATTTAGAATTAGCCAGCTGGACTCGGTTTAGATGGTTCCAATTTTGTTGGCAACATCCAATGTGCCATAATCGGGAGCCAGCGGAACATCTGCTGTCTTTCCTCCATCAGGCCTGGTTAGGATATCGACCTTGAGAGCATCAACGTCATAACTTCTTTATAGCTTGCTTGATTTGGTGCTTGTTGGCTTTGCCATCCACAATGAACATGAGTTTGGCACTGAAGGTGAAGAAGGAACCCCTGCTCCTACCAAAGCTGAGGCAGAAGCAATAGCTTTGAAGGCCAAGAGCGCCATGCTGAAAGGCATCCACACCACCAAAAGAAGACACGAACATCACCCACCTTCCGCCATAGAAGATATGGTTTCTCCTGATGCAGCCCAAATATCCTGGGAAGAGCGTCCCCAGGAGAAACAAGCTTGACCACTATGCCATCATCAAGTTCCCCCTGCCACAGAGTCAACCAGCAAAGGGTAGCTTTTGGAGGAGGATTACTGGCAATGTGTATCTTACCATAATAAACACTTCTTAAACTTTACCGTATTTTCATTGTACTTTGTAGATTACTCAGCTTTGTATTCGTCACTTTGCCATCCTGACATGTGAATTTCATCTTCTAGCTAATATGAGAAGCACCAACTACATTCGAAAGGGGAAGGAACGAGCCAGGGAGATAGCTCAGTAGAATAAGTGCTTGCGTGGCAAGCACAGGGTCCTGAGTTGAGTTCCTGATACTGAGAAAAAAATACAGTCATGAATCAAAAGGAGGAGGAAGGAAGAGGAAAGGGGTGAATAAAGAATTAAAATGTGTGATGTAACCAGGGAGAAGGCTCTGTAGTTTAAGCACTTGCCTGGAAAATACAAGCTCCTGTGTTCAATTCCTGGCACACATACAAGCACACGCGCACGCGTGTACACACACAGACACACACACACACACACACACACACACGATGTGTTGTGGATATACACCAACTTCTCATGAGGACTGTAATCCTGATGCACTATGAGCATGTTGTAGTTAAAAATAAAAACTGGAAAATGTCAAAAGTAATCTACAGCCATTTATCTCTTTCATGAACCTAGTGTTTGTCTCAGTTACTTCTCACCCGTTGCTGGGACAAAATCCGCAACACCTTAAACTGAGGAAGAAAAGTTAGTTTAGCTCACAGTTAGCGGAGGTTTCAGTCCATATTTAGCTGGCTCCAAGGCGGAGTACTAGCTGTCAGAGAGCAGCTGTTCCTGCTGGTGGGAAACAGTGAAGAGTAAAGGGAGAGGCAGCGGCAGAGACTTCTACAAAGCCTCTCTTCTCCATCTTTGTATTATAAGGAGGCTATCCTGGGGCTTGGAGTATAGAACTCACACAATGTCCATGCCTTCCCTTTGCATAGGATGAGGATGTTTACAAAGTAAGAACCCTGGCTCTCTGCTGAGTCACTTAACTAAATGTCTAAACTTCTCCAAGTATCAACCAGTCCTCTCTCTCTCTCTCTCTCTCTCCCCGTACTGGGAATTGAACTCAAGACTTTCTACTTGCCAGGTCAGGACTGCACCACTGAACCATGGACCCGGAATAACATAGCTTCTTTTACTTAAGACATAAACATTGAAAAGAATGGGAAGAATTTAAGTAGTAATATTTTCAATCTTTGCAGTCAAATATCCTTCCTACAGCTACAGTTTTTCACCGTACGCTGCACTTGGTGTCGTGGCAAGAGTTATGTTGACTTAACTCATTTAAACATCACAATATGAATTAAAGCACAAATGTAAAGAATGTGAAAAACCACTTAGGGAAGAATTCCTCTGCGGGTGCTCCTCTAGCTAGGAACCTCCTTCCTGATTTCCACTTCCAAACTTCTTCTTGGACATCTAACATATGCGGTCTACTTTTCCTAATCTCCACTTCTGAGGCCTTCTGGTTGTGTTTTCCCATGGCATCGATCCTGTTCTCTCAGGCATGATGATTCACCCAGGGTATGTGATGCATATGGAAGAATAGATCTGGATTTACAACACACAGGTTGGACTTTCCCAGGGTTCATTGGTTAACTCTCACCGATAGAGGTTGATTATCTTAAGGGTATTGTGATATTCAAATTAGAAAGCATAGAAATAGCATTATTGACTGAAAATAGCACTTAAAGTTGTGCTTAGTGCACACTAGACTGAGTTTATAGTGTTCTGTTATATTTTCAAAGATACTTGAGAATATGGTTTTTGGCCCAGTCTCTTATTTTCAAGTACTATTCTTGAACCATATTCTTGACAGGCTACAGTTTTGTATTTCCTTGAATTTCCAAATATCTGTGTCAAAATTGTGTAACTGCTTATATCACATTGTATGGAAAGCTATTAGAATATCAATGATGGTCAGAAAATATCATATCCAAGCTAAGTCAAAGATATTTGATACTCAGAAAGCCAGTGATGATAAGCCCATTACCTATGTTATAGAATAATAGTATCACAAAGCTTTTCTGCTGGAGGGTTGAGAATGTAAGTTAATAGACCGACAATTGGAGAAAAAGAAGGGCTATAAGGATAGCCAATATTTTGGCCCTAGCTCTTCAAGGTCAATAAAGACCCAGGATATAAGAGAACCTGTGCTGTAATATCCTATAACTCAGAGGTGTCCCAAATTTCCTGGTCAAGGAGATTATGGGACCTCAGAGGAAAGGGATGAATGAACTGCAGTGCGTCTAAGG
>PVJA010025611.1:0-12010 GCA_004027025.1 Myocastor coypus
AAAAAAAAAAAAAAAAAAAGAAAATGTTTTGTTTTGACCATAAGCATACATTTTATATTTTTAACAAAAAGGAAAAAACTGACAAGGCTATATATGTTTTTCCCTTATTGACAGTATTTATTTTCATCTAGTTTTACTGAAATTACAATATTATGAACATTTCTCAGCTAGTATCTTTTTAAATAATATTTTCTCCTATAAGCTATGATAATTTGATATATTTGAACTCAGCCAGGTTCTGTAACACTCAGGTCCCTATCCCCCATCATGCTTAGCACTGAGTAAATAAATAGGCAAGCAGAAGGTTCCTATTTGTGTACTTAAGGCCCTAAGAGGACTGTAAGTTTCATTTGTAAATACGCAAGATTATTTCCAAAGGAAATTACAATACTCAAACTGAAAAATGTTCTCAGGGTTATCCTGATACAGAAATCAAACTCTGAATCAGTGTTTTTAACAGTACAAAAAGGGTTTATGTAAGATAAAAACTGAAATTTCTAGTGGACCAGAATAGTATGACAGCTAAGAATTATACTTTTGTATGTTGGTGATACAGTAGAGGTACATATTAAATCCTGAAAAGGCACATCTCTTTATAACAATTTAAAAACCTGTCTCCCTATTTAATATATGTATTCAACATGTGCACATATTAAAAAGCAGGATTTATTTTCATTGTGCTTTAGTAGTACTGTTCTAAAACTACCTTTTCCTGTTTTTAATCCACTTATACTTCATAGATTACAGCATTGATTCTAAAATGTCACAATGCTACAGTAGAGGGTGATTGCTATTGAAAAACTCATAGTGAAATATACAGAGCCTTCTTATGTAGGTGAAGATGCATCTTCACTTTTGTTAGGTGTTAAGGTGGATGACTGTTGCTCAGGGTGTCCACTAATCAAAGGTGTACATGAAAATTGACTTTGGTGCTAAGAGACTAAAAGCTGTCGCTGTGTATTACTGAACTGAATAGACTTTTCAAAACGTACCTTCACTTTGCATATGCACCCTTCAAAATAAGTGGAGAAGTGGAAACCACTCAATGGGGTGGTTTTGATAAGGCATGATACTGATATTTTATGGATAAAATATCAGTGTAGAAGGACTGAATGGCAATGAAAATTAAAGCTTATCAGAAAGCCTAGAAAAACAAAGCAGTCCCAATTAAATAGAACATAGTATTTCGAAGTGCTTAGAGGGGCTGTCAAAGAGCACACATACAGGAGTCATGCTAAGGCCATTCACAGAGAGTAAGGACTGAAGCAAGGTTACACGGCTTGCTTCAGAGGTACGAGATGAACTTGCAGCTCAACAGGCAGCAACAAGGACGTGAGTCCAAGAACACTGGCCCCAGACTGACGCCCATGTCTTTACATTAGTGCACATGACTGAGAAATTGCTGTTGCTACAGTTTCGCCCTTGAGTTTATCTTCTCTTAGGGTTTCTCTTGTGCTTCAGTGTCCCCACATTGCACATACTCATATACATTATGAACACATATTGCACAAACACTTCCTTTTGGCTGATTTGAAACTTCTTTGAAAATGCTCCATTTCAATAAAGATTACCAGCATTATCTATCATTTCCAAATTTATAAAATGAATGGGATGCAGTTGTTAGTCTTCAGTGTCCTAATATCTGCTTAGGTATGCTGTGACAAGATCAAGACATTATCACAGCAGGAGCCTAATTTCAGTCTTCAAGCGTACCTACCAACATGAGGCAGTGACCTCTTAAAGCATGTTCTCCTCTAGATCTCTAAAGTGCTTTTGAAAAATCTTTATTTATTTTACACAGTTTGGAGGTAGGTCAAAATTATCCTCTTGTTGCACATGAGGAAGAGGCACAGTGAGCATAGTGACCTTTCAGGTTACAAAGAAAATTCAAGGTGAAACAATAAAAATTAAAATTCAAATGTAGTGGTCAATGTGTCATGCATGCATCTGTGCAAATCCAACTACAGAGCAATGTCCAGGTAGCATTTGGTTTAGAAACGTGTTATTTTATATCAGTGAAGTTTATTTCACCAAGCCTATGGACCTGGAACATGGAATGGTCCTCTGACAGGATTTCACACACCTCCCTGGTGATGCTTCTGCCTCAGCCTTCCAGAGCATTGGGGTTATGGTATCTGCCACCATGTACAGCTGGCAAAACTCAATTAGCTGACACCCAGTATCTATTAACCACCTGTGTTCCACTAAAAGATATCTTCCTTAGAGGTCATTTGATACAAAAATATATAAGACGTCTTAATTATGTAAATCAGAATATTCATAAATATTATTGACATATTTAAGATTAGATTAGCAAACCAGAAAAAATGTGTATATAGAGAAATGGAAAAATGAAAGAAATCAAAGTCATTATATATCATCTATTTACATGTGAAATCTATATTCATCTCTGAAATAATTACAGCTATATCTGTGCTTACCAAAAGGTGTTCTAGAATAAAAATAAGACAATTTCATAAATCATTCTCACCACCACACTCTTCCTCTGCCCATGTTTCCCTTCATGGCCTCAGCTCGGAGCTAATTTGGGGAACTGTAAATGTGTCCCACTCTTAAAGATGTAACTCACAGTAATCACAAGCACACAGAATGTGAATATACCTAATGCCAAAAGACCTACATTTTTAAAATAGTTAAAATGAAAAGTTAATGTTACATATGTTTTAATCACAAAAGTAATGTTCAAAATGGTAATTTAGCCTAAACATATTTTTACACATACCAAAATACATCTATCATTTGGCATATAAGCTAAGCTTGATGGCGCAAGCAGGTAGGAGTCTGTGTCACATACTACAATGTGCATATTAGATGCGTGTGTGCAGAGGCCTCTGAAGAGATCAGGCAGACAGCCTTGGCTCATCTTAAAGCCCTAACAGAAAAACAGATACCTCTTTAATACCAGTGTTTCATAGCCTCAGAAAATTCTACCACTAAAGTATAATGCTTTAGTTAAAACTACTGAAATGCTTACACCACTGATATATTTTTATATGCACACTGATCATTGCTCATTATTTAAACAACCCACCCCTGAACTGCCTTCACAGTTTCATGAGCTGGTCATCATAACTTATAAGTTATTACATAAAACATAAAATGCACACTTGGAAGAATTGTTTCCAAATGAAAAAGCCTTAACACGAACTTCTTAGTCTGTTCATTTGTTCTCACATTTATATCAAATATGTCTCTCATTAACAGCTCTTATGCTCATCTTTATTTAAAGTTTTAAGTTTTAATCATCAGTATTTAAGTATCTTGATTCTCCATGCTTCAAGACAAAAAAGTCTTCAGTCTTAAGTCCGTATCTTTCCAGAGCTTCACTCAGTTTCACTGGAGGCTCTAAGTAATACTGGCAAAATACAAAGGGAAAAAAAGGTAAGAAGAATTAAATATATATATATATATATATATATATATATTATTTTCAAATATTAGTTTGGGAATTATTTCAAATATAAATTCAAACTAAAATAGTCACATAATATAATAATACCCTTTAAGTGTAGCATCAGCAAATGAGTCAATCATTTTTTAATAGTTCAAAAAAAGGCTTTGTGAAGTCAACAGATGTGTCTATTGTTAGGTATGACCTGACAGCAAACACAGTCCCACCTGAGATTGAACATTGTTCGATTATATGAAAGATGATCACTTTCACCATACATATGTCAAGCCAAATGCATTAGTGCCAAAACTGATTACAGAATTGAATGTTACCAACATTTTTAAAGCAAAGAGCAATTTTTTTTATTTTTTATTATTTTTTTCTGAATGTAGGGCAGGGTCTACAGGGTATTCAGGATCTCACTACATAGATCAGACTTGTAGTGACTCTTCTGCTTTCAGCCTCCCTACTGCTGGGATTACAGGTGCGCACCATGACGCCCAGGCTCATTCGTAGTCTCAGCACACCCCAGGGGCAGGGCCAGCACACTGGGGATTGAACCCTGGCCTCTGTGCTCTGCCTAAGCAGGCGCTAGTCCACTGAGCTTGAGCTATCAGGCTGGCCCACAAATAGCAATTTAGACTGTACCAATTTAGATTAACCCAATGCTAAAGTAAATGTTTTTGGCTGGATGAGGCATGTTATTCTCAGGACCTTCAGCTCCAAAGAAAAGCAGCAGAGGGCCCTCATAGACAGATGCTACAGGAGGAGCAGCCTAGCTCCCTTACGGTTTCCACTTTACATAGTCCATGAAAAAAAGCAAAGCAGCATATAGAATGTTCCAGAATGTTTCCACCCATTGGGAATTTCCAGGTAAGTTGAGACTACTTGAATATGGAATTAAATAGCAACTTATAAAGAAAGTGTGTGAAGAGATTACCTTGTTTCACTTTTGGTCTAAATCTTTTACGTTGTATAATAAGTATTTTGCTGCTTCGTTCAAAAGCTTTTTTTTCAGTCAGAAAAACTGAAATTTATAAGTGGAAAAAAAAACTTTCTGTGACATAATCACCAGTGGCAATCTGCTCACACAACAAGCACCCTCTGAGTTATGCACATGACATGATGGGCCAGTAACTACACTAAAATGCTTGTCTTTCCAAGCTTCCAGTCTAGCCCAGACACAAAGACTAGGAAAGACCTACTACATGATTGTGTGTTAACGAACTCTGAAAAGAAGGGTATGGGCATGGGGAGACACCACCGGCTAGGGCTGGGGGCGGAGCTTAATTTTCCTGATGTGCCCCTGCCACAGTCATGCAGACATCTGCACCAAGACCTGGCGGCACAGGCCACACAGGCTTTGGAGGCAGCTATGAGAACTGACATACACTCCACGCCACTATGGCCCAGAGGCATCATGATTTGACCCCAGTTGTAAGCAACAGAGTAGTAGCCACAAAGGAGGTAAGAAGTGGTTCAATTCTGAGTCTGATCTGAAGGCTGACCCAACTGCAGGGAGCATGGAGGGGGCAACTGGATCAAGGAGATGAGATGCAGAAGCCAGGGTTTCAGCCTGGGTAACTGCAAAGAAGGGTTATTTACAGAGATTTAAAAAAAAAAAAAAAAAAGTCTGGGGCCAGTGAGATGGCTCAGTGGTCTAAATCACCTGCTTAGGCAACCAGGGAAACTACAGTTCAATCCCCAGCACTACATGCTGTGCCAGCCCCACTCCCAGGGCAGGCAAAGCCAGCCATTATATATACATATATGAAACAAGTCTGCAGGGAGGTGAGGAAGTTTGCTTTTAGGCTTCAGTTCCAGATACCCACAGGCTGTCCAAGGGGAGATGGCAGGAGACAGCTGGGTATCTCCACGTGCAGAACAGGAGGGGGGTCTGCAATGCTGAGGTCAGCAGATGGCTGCCACTCAGATCCCCAAGGGAGGAACCAGTGAGAACAAGGCCCAAGGACTGCCACATAGGTCACTCAGAGCCCAGAGGGAGGACGGTGAGGACCTGCAATCCACTGAGACTAAGGAGAGGCAGCCAGGCACACAGCGGAAGCCATGTGCACGCAGCAGTTACTGGCCACGCACAGTCACTGGCTCACTTCTCTTTATGGCTGTGTTTAAAGGACATCTTTCAAGTGAGTAACTACTGAGTGATCTGGGGTTTAATTACACTTTATTTCCCCCATTGCTAGAGATGAACCGCCTACAAATAGATGCTCAAATATGAATGCACCTTCAGTCCATTTCATACATGGATCATTAATGTACTACTAGAACTTACTTAACTCTTTCAGAGCCTAAGTTAATTTTTCCTTTCAATTTTTTTTTTTTTTTTTTTCAGAACTGGGGATCAAACTTAGGACCATGCACTTACCAGGCAGGCCCTCATGCCCCTGAGCTATCTCACCGACTCAAAGTTATTTTTCAAAAAAACATTTTAAAATGGTGAAATTCTTTTCCACTAAAAGATAACTGTATTCAACCCTGTGCTCTGAGTCTTCCCAACCATACACATCCACTGTTACCCTATTGATAATTTCTCTGCTAAGGTCCACCTTTAGTGTAGAGTATGGTGTACAGATTTAATGTGGATTTTGGGATGTTCTGCAGGAGCACAGCCTCTGTCTATAATCTACTTTGATTAGCAACAGTTTTTTGAGTTCCTTCAAAGGTTAGTTCTTGACTATTTCAACCACCTACGGAATAAGCTTGAAATGAGGTAGCAGAGGCTTCTGAGTGACAGACTATCTTGTAATGCAAGCACTTTACTTGACAAGGGACAGGAAAACACCCCACAGCCATGAGCCCAAACGACAACACTAAGGTGAGTCAGTGAATCTGAGCAAGCTTCACAAGGGCACCTCGGCAGCTGCAGAGCCAGGCACCAGCCTGCGTTAGCTGCCTACATAGGTATCTACATAGGTCCTACATAGGTATCTACAACCCACTACAGCAGAATCTTCTTAAATTGAAGACCCTTAGCAAGTTAGCTTCTATAGGACACCTAAAATTTGTTTTCATCAAAACTAGTGATTTAGAGGCTGGGGAGACAGCTCAGGGACACAAGTGCCTGCCTGGCAAATGCAAGGTCCCGAGTTTGATCCCTGGTTCCACAAAAAAAAAAATAGTGATTAAAGTTTTAGCATTTAAATATATCATCTAGGAAATCCACCTATTATTCCTTAGATTAGATATTGCTATTTATGCACAATTTTAGAACAGTGCCAAGGTACAGAGCTCATTATTCTGCTTATATTCCAATGTGTACCTGTTATAACTGTGTATATATATGGTTTCATTTTATTTTACTTTGTATTTTAGGGAAACATCTACAGGGTATTCAGGGTTTCCCTACTAGATTGGACTCATAGTGATCCACGTGTTTATAGCCTCCCAAGAAGTGCAATTACAGGCCTGTGCCACCACTCCAGTCTCAACTGCTGTCTCAGCACAACCTCGGAGCAGGGCCAGCATGGCAGGCCTGGGGATCAAACCCCAGTCCCCTGCGCTTGCTTGGAGGCACTTTAATCCACTGAGCTATTTGTCCAGCCCTCATATAGTTTTCAAATTTAGAACTCATAGGCTGAACATCTCTGAAAATCCTATTCACATTATAATTTAACAACATCATTTTCTAGTTTATTCAACTAACATCAAAATGTGAATAACATCCAAACTGCTAATGGCTAAATGAGTTCATTATTACCAACCATAGAGATAAGTAAAGATGGAGGTTAGATTTCTAACAGGAATAGTCACTGTATACACTGCCAAAGTGAGCACAGGAAAATTACTGAAGGGTGAATAAAACTCAGTTACTCCCGTAGACTGAGCTTTTAACCCACCCATCCTCCATTACAGTAAAGAGCACACCACCATCTACACAATGACTCCAGCTAAACATTTTTTTTTTTTTTTTTTGTCTTTTCTGAGACAGGGTCTCGCTGTGCAGTTCAGGCTGGCCTTGAGCTCACTTTTGTAGCCCCGGCTGGTCTCGAACTCGCACCAATTCTCCTGCCTCAGCCTCCCGAGTGCTGGGATTACAGGCGTGTGCCACCACACCTGGCTTCCAGCTAAACATTTTTATTCCTCTTCATTTAGATTTAATAAAATGCTATGACTTCTCTACTATACTGACAGTGTACCTCAGTTTATAAACTTCTTTCCCTCAAATCTGGTTGTAAAACAAATTGGTTGTGAATCAAATCAAATTTCCTCATACAGTCAACACCAAACCTAATCACTGAGTTTGATTTGGTCTGTTTACCTGAATACCTAGTAAACAGCAGAGCCAGAATCAAGGTTCAGCAGATGAGTAAATTTCCAGAAAGCTCCTGGCCACTTGTGTCTTGCCTGCACCGCCCTTTGCTGAGCAGCCCCCTCAGCCCTCCCTGCCTCCGAGCCTACCCCTCACCCTTTCCTCCTCTGGAAAGGCCTCCTCATGGCCAAGTCCAAACGTTTTTCTCCCACAAAACCATCCAAATCACTCCCACAGTGCATCTCCTTCCCTGGACAGCCTTCCCCCTCCAACACGGATCCATTCATGTCCTAAGCTCTCACTAGCACAAAAGCCTCTTGCAGGGGGACAACAGGGTGGCCCATTTTTCAGCTCCTTAGGCTACACAGACAGGTTTTTGGTGACATAAATACATTCTTCATTAACTACAAAAATAAATCAATGAGCCAGCAGGCTAAGGGGCTTTCTTCACTGAATATAAGTACTCTTTTAGTGATCTGTATGATTTACCCCATTCTTCTGTGTCACTGCACAGGGCCTGATTCAAGTCTGGCCCAAGAACGTTGCTAGGAGATGGATGGAGAAGCCTGGATTCTGCCACTGGGCAGACACTGTCAAAGCTCTTCCTAGCACCAAAGAACTCACCTCATATGCTAAGGCAAAAGTTCCCCAGTGAATAGCCACAGATTTCTTTGCTTGAACATCAATGTGAATCCTTACAGCTTCTTCTGGGTCTACGTGCTGGTATTTCATGAACCACCTGATGAAACAGCAATTTATTAATTTTGGCCTTTGAACACATTACCACTTCATTTAATCAGCCTTTGAGATTCTGCACAGGACTACGGGTGTTACAGAAATGAGAAGCTCAGTGTGGTTATTTTCACTCCCCCACCTATCCCTTCACCAGGATTTTGAGCCAATACCAGAGCCATGCTGACTGGCCAGTGGCAACAGCAACAAGCACTTGTGGTGATTTCAAACTCTCTTCAACCACCGGTGCATCTAGAGAACTTGTGATAGACGTGCTGTCCAGCCTGTTCCCTCAGTGACTGTAATTTAATTTTACTGGGCTGGGACAGGGTATTAGCATTTGTAAAAGCTTCCCAGGAGAAACTACCAGAAATGGAACATACACAACATTCTGGAAACTGAGTCAGAAACCAAGTCACAAGTCCAGCCAAGGCTTGATTGTAAAAAATGAAAAGATTGGGAGCAGAAATAAATCGTATTACACAAAACCATATAGTTTACCTTTCCATTGGGAAAAAAATAAAACATTTCTTACATAAACCACTACAAAGCAAGTTTCAAACAAAACTCTGAGAAGTAAAATCTGTTTTCATGTACATTTTGATTTTAGTGATAAGACTTATCTGAAGCTACAACTTACTTTTAAAAAGTTTACAATCCTGAGTATGAATTAAAGAAACTATTGCAAAAGAACTAGAAATCTCATTCCAAAAGAACCTAGATGTTATGCAGAAACCATTTTTAAGAACTCACCAAAACAAAAAGCGAACAAAAATTAATGTATAAAAGTTTAAAGATCTGGAGCAAAAAACCCCATTTACTCTTCAATGAATTGATTTAAAAGACAACTGAACCCTGAAGTGTTTGGTTTGGCAAGAAGCCAAGGGAAAGGAAAACATCCACAGGATCACCTGCTGTCCTGGGTCCTTGCTTCAGTGATAATGGAAATTAAAGGTGAGGCTTTCAGCGTGGATTTACAGGACAGTCTTACCGGCAAGTGAAAGAATCAAGGGATGGTACACTTTGACAATGCCTGAATCCCCCCCGCCACCACGCCATGGATAAACACAAACTTAAGGGAAGCAGGTCTAAAGAGGGCCCAGTTTCACCGGGATGTGGTGGGCTGAGGCCCAGCTGGTCATTATCTCAGTCCCAGCATTGCAGCTCTGGAGGAATCCTCAGACCTAAGGGAATCTGGTTAGGAGAGATAACCACCTAGCTTGGGGCAGTTCAGGCCTGTGAGGTTCTACTGGAATCCAGCTGACTGGATTTAGAGCAATGGGCATTTCCAAACACAGCTGACTGTCACGTCAATCTCATCTCATGTCCTCCATCTTTTGTTGTTGTTGTGGTATGCTAGGCCAGTGCTCTATCTCCCCTGCCCTCCACCACCTTAAAGGATCATAAAACAGGCTGGGGTAACAGCTCCATGGTCTAAGCACCTGCCTGGCAAGTTCAAGGACCCAGGTTCGAGCCCTGATCCTGCATGCCATACCAAATCCAGAACCTTGGGCACGCAGAGATGGCCACCAAAATCAGGCATGGCAGCACACACCTGTAATCCCAGACGGGAGGATCACTGAGCCTGAACTACATAGCGAGATCATGTAACAAATATTGTGGGGTTTTTTTTGTTTTTTTTAAAGGGTGATAAAACAGCCTATGTAAATTTGGACTAATAACCCTTGTTTTGTCAACTTTTAGACACTTCCGAAATGCTTATAGCTAGAACTGAGAATCTGAGTTTTACAAACAATGGGTATCTATGGGCCCAAATGTAGAGTTGGTTTTAGCAGAAAACACTTTAAATCTCCATCTGTCTAAAAAGAAAACACAAATCATACTTTTAAAACAGGTTAAGAGCCCCAAGAGTTTTATCTGTTCCATCCATGATGACCTGGGAGGAAGACAGGACACCAGGGCCCTGGAAGGCTGCCCAGTGCTGCAGGGAGCATAAAAAGCCAGGCAGGGGCCCGACCCCATTCCGGGCTTCCACTTATTTGTCTGCAAGTATAATGTGGATCCACCTAGCAAGGGTGCTGTTGGGATTAAATGGGACAGAGCTTATGAAAGCACTGAGTATAGCGCCTACTTCACAGAAAAGTACGCTGGGCAAAACCGATGCTATGCAACAAGAATTTCTATTTCAGAGGCAGAGGGGGACAGTGTACTATCTGCAAGCAAATCTGCTCTCTAAGCCATCACTTCAGAGGAGGAAAAGCAACCCGGTCTTCCCGTCCTTCGCACCCTGGGCTGCCACTGCTGACCAACAACACCACAGTGAGACTGAAGGGGCTGGGCTTAGAGAAGGCACTGGCGCAGCCGCAGCACGTAGCTCGCCTCCCGCGCAGCACGTAGCTCGCCTCCCGCAGCAGGGATGGGCATGCTCCCTGGTAGCAGCTGCTGCGGCCTGCAGGAGCCCCAAACAAAGCTACTGTGTTCTCCCAGCCAAGGCCTAGACAAGCACTGTTCTGCCCTATCACCTGGGACTCAAAGTCGCAGGGCAAAACAAAAAAAGCTAGGTTCCTTCTGAAAATTCCTACCGCAAATCAAAGGGCAAGTCACTCGTTTCTATCCTCACATCCACCTAAAATAACCTTAGGCTTTTTACGCTAATGTAACAATTAAAATCAAGATGTTAACTGCTAAGTGATTTGGCCAGAATCCCAGGTGACAGGCGATCCCAAAAGTAAGAATAAAGCAGTCTTCTTGGGCCAAGGTTGAAGGTCCTCCTCTTAAGTTTGGGAGGCAAGAATTCTGCCCCTGAACTCCCAATGCCCTCTTACATTTGGGGAGCACGTCTGCACCTTCTGGAATGGATCCCCTACATCTCAGTGTTGGCACTGACCAGAGAGCAGTGGGGGCATCACTTTTGATCCACTTAGAGCAAGTGAGATCTAGCCGCCTTCTCCTGCCTTACAAGCAGAACAGCTGCAGCGCAGGCAGGAAGGGAAAGGAGGTATGTGTGCGCTGTGTGCCGTTCACTTAGCACACAGACTGCCAGTGGCTATGTCGCTTCCTTGTAGATTTATTTCTGTGACATCCTAATGTTAGTAACATATTGTACTGGTGCACACCTGTAATCCCAGCACTTGGGAGGCGGAGGTAGGAGGACTGGTGCGAGTTCGAGACCAGCCTGGGCTACAAAACTGAGCTCAAGGCCAGCCTCAACTGCATAGCGAGACCCTGTCTCAAAAAGACAAAAAAAAAAAAAAAGAAAAATTGTACGATGACTGGAATCATATAAAATTGATCTGTAACAGTCTTTTTAATAAAAGATTCATGTTTTCAAAGGTTTCATTATAAGACTTAAGAGGAAAAGTGAAATTTAATGAAATTTTTGATTTATGGTAATTGCAATAATTAACAGGAACCAAAAAAAAAAAACCTTAGAATACCCAGCTCCCCCTTACAAGGAAACTAGGATAAATTTAAAAGGGAGAAATGAGTGTTGATAAAGACAAATATTCCTAGTGAATTTAAGAGGCTAACAAATTAATATAAAACGATCCGGTGAATCAGAAGATCAGAGTCATCCAATGCATTATGTATTACATATGAGAGAAAAAGGAGTGTTCAGCCTGCAGGACTTCTTC
>PVJA010025611.1:12110-30681 GCA_004027025.1 Myocastor coypus
AAAAAAAAAAAAAAAAAAAAAAAAGAAAAATTGTACGATGACTGGAATCATATAAAATTGATCTGTAACAGTCTTTTTAATAAAAGATTCATGTTTTCAAAGGTTTCATTATAAGACTTAAGAGGAAAAGTGAAATTTAATGAAATTTTTGATTTATGGTAATTGCAATAATTAACAGGAACCAAAAAAAAAAAAACCTTAGAATACCCAGCTCCCCCTTACAAGGAAACTAGGATAAATTTAAAAGGGAGAAATGAGTGTTGATAAAGACAAATATTCCTAGTGAATTTAAGAGGCTAACAAATTAATATAAAACGATCCGGTGAATCAGAAGACCAGAGTCATCCAATGCATTATGTATTACATATGAGAGAAACAGGAGTGTTCAGCCTGCAGGACTTCTTCAGCAAAACACACCTGTATGTATCTGGGCAAATGCCAAAGCCAAAAGTAAGCACTTTTTTTTGGTGCAGGACCAGGGTTCAAACTCATGACCTCACACTTGCCAGGCAGTCACTTGCACCACGGAGCTATCTCCCCAGCCGCCTTTCTATTATTTTTAATAATAACAAAAAATAAGTACTTTTAAATTCAAAAAATTTTAATGCCCCCTTAGCTTGCTACTATCAGTATTTGTTTCCCTGTCATACATACAAATCAGAGTGTAGGCAGGTGTGGCGGTGCCTGCCTGCTATCCCAGCGACCTGGGAGGCTATGGCAAGAAGCTAGAAAGTTCAAGCCCAGCTTGGGCAACTTAGCAAGATCCTGTCTCAAAGTACAAAAAGAAAAGGGATGGCACACACACACACTCACACACACACACACACACACACACACACACACACACACACACACACAAAATAAAAACCAGACTGGACTGAAATCTAATTCTTTGAAAACAGACACTGACGGTGCCACTGATGGGGTCTAAGCACTGGGTGTGCGGGGGCTGAGGTAGCAGCAAGGCGGCGGCGGCAGCTCAGCACCAGACTTGCCTTGGTGCCATGAACGGCCCCAGGGCACCAGTGCTGTGGGACACCGCCTTGCTTTCTCCTTCTGCTAAACCCAGCAGAGACACTGGACAGGGAAGGCTGTGATCACAGACTAAAAAGTACTGTGTAAGGACAGAATCCTCGAGGGCCGGCCAGATAGCTCAGTGGACTAAAGAGCCTGAGCAGGCACGGGGACCTGGGTTCGATCCCCAGTGTGCTATGCAGGTGCCAGCCCTGCCCCTGGGGCATGCTGAGACTGGGACTGAGACTGGACCTGGTGGCATACGCTTATAATCCCAGCACTTAGGTGGAAACAGTAGGATCATTTAGAATCTAAGCTATGTAGTGAGACTCTGTACTAAATACATTAAAAAAGAAAAAAAAAAGAATCCTCTGTGTGAAAGGAAGAGCAAGTGTCACGCTCCACACTGGCTGACAGTTTAATTTCAGACAGAGTGGTACGGGAAACCTCCAATGAGGTGAGATCATTCCTTACACCTCAAGCCTTCTTTGCTGGTAATATCACTGCTGATTTTTGAGTAATTATTTGACAGGGGGGCTTTCAGGTTCATTCAGTGGTTTAAGCGCTTGAACCAGCAATCCCAGTCAGGCACAGGGAATGGTAGTTCGATCGTCACATCCACCCTTAAGGCAGCCTGAGCCAGCAAAGAAAAAAAAAAAAAATCCTTGAGTAATAATTTGACAGATATGACTATGTTTAAATATTTCAAAATAAAATCACAGTAAAGTGCAGTGGGGCAGGAGTACTTTTTTTCACAAGTCTACAAACCTTGGTTCGTAAGCTCCGATGGGAATAGCTGCAAGGTCAAAAGGGCCAAACCTTTTTCCTATCTCTTCAAAGGCAGAGCAATAACCAGTATCTCCTGCAAAAAAAAATCGATTCCAAGGCCCCAGGACAGACCAGCTGCCCCACAGAACCTTGTTGTCATCCATCAGAGTTCTTTTACACCAGTGCTGGGACGGTGTAAAGACGAAAGTGACCTGATCATGGCCGGGGACACAATTCTCCTCCCACCAGTCCAGCTCAATGACATTCTCACAGCCACATTTTTGCATCCAGTCAAGGAGACCCAAAGGCACAAACCACCTCAGTTCACTCCCGAACCGCTCGTTCAGAGCAGTGACGGAGCTGTAGTCCAGGTGGTCATAGTGGTTGTGACTGATGAGGACGGCATGGACAGCGGGGAGCTCAGCTACTGTGCAGGGTGGAGGCCGGAAGCGCTTTGGACCCAGGTACTGGGACGGAGAAGCGCGGGAGCTGAAGATGGGATCCGTGAGGAAGATGAGCTCATCCATCTCGACCAGCAGGGTCGCGTGCCCCAGCCAGGTGACTCGTAAGCCTGCCTCCCGCACGCCAGCTTCTCCTGGGTCATCAAGGAAATATGGGCGAAGCACTGGGAGTTCTTTGTCAAGTTCCTAAGTGTATAAAGAGAGAAAAGAGAGACAAAGGGAAGTTAGGAACAAGAGCTGTTATATCATCATAGGACACTTCGACCCAAATTAGAGTGAGAAGGGCTATTTTGGGAGAATAGAGGATATTCAATAAACTTGCTATTTCTACTTTTCCTCTTGAAAATGCATACTTTCTGGACATGACTTAATTATAATAAATTACAGTATATTTCCTATTCCCAAATACAATACGCAAAGCAGAAATTATATTTAACACATTGAATAATGCTAAATGTATTAATTTCTCTGAGTGCCAACAGACCAGCCTAGGTGTGGCATTTGCTCCAGCCCCTCACTTGGCTTTACATATGCTGCTGACGACAGCCCTGGAGCAGGCCAGGGGCTGGGAACACAGACATGACTTGTAGTTCTTGGATGGACAGCCGGCAGGAATCTTGGTGTTTTCAGTGAATTAAGGTGGAGCACTATCACCATACCTAGGCAACTCACATTCGTAACTTGTTCTTCTCATTCTTTGCTCTTACAAGGTAGGTTGGGAAGAGGGCAGGTAGGGGAGAGGCCAGGGAAGGGAAACTGAGAGGTCACTGGTATGGTCCAAATGAGAAGTAGGGCAGCTAGGAGAAGAAAGAGGAAGGACAAGTAGCAGATGGAAGTCTTCTTCACCTGAAGCCTCAGCTTCCTCCCCTGGAAAATGGGTGCAATAATTGTACTTGCACTTCACTGCTTGGAGAAGCGAGTTAGGAGTGGCTGGCACACAATAAGCACTCCAGTAGCAAGCAAGCTCCACCCCGCAACACTTAGAAAAATGTTTGGAAAACACATAAAAATATAAAGATAACAGTGATCTATTATATCAACTTGCAGTAACTATAGCCACTGTTAAACACTGTGCTATTTTTTATTTATAGTTCTATTTTATGCATGACTAAGATCATAAAGTATTCATATGTTCCAATCTTTTAAATTTTATATATCATGGACTAGCCCAGCAGTTCTCAACCTGTGGGTAGCGACCCTGGCAGTAGCAATGAGAATACATAATACATACCAGGTATTTACATTTCGAATCATAACTGTAGCAAAATTAGTTTTGAAGTAGCTACCAAAATTATTTTTTGGTTTGGGGTCACCACAACACGAGGAACTATATTGCAGGGTCACAGCATTAGAAAGGTTGAGAACCACTGGGCTAGCCACATAGCTCAGTGAACTGAAGAGCCTATTTAGGCAGGCACAGGGACCAGGGTTCGATCCTTGGTGTGCCATGCCAGCCCCGTCCCTGGGGTGCACTAAGAAGATAATTGAGACTATACTAAAAATACAAATAATAATAATAATAGTAAGATAAATTTTACATATCATGACCTTTCACCTACTACTACCAGTCTTCAAGATACATACGGAAGTATTTTCTAGTAATGGAGAAGCAGTTCAGTGGTACAGCATCTGCCTGACATGCACAAGGCCCTGGGTTTGATCCTGAACAACCCATAGAACAGAAGAGAAAAAAAACAAAAGCATAAGAAGACTTTAATGTATACAAGATTGGCCTATGAGATCCAAAGCAGAACTTACATAATTAATAGTCATTTCAGAATAAAAAGATGGTGGAGAAAATCTTTTAAAGAAATAAATAAAGTTCAAAGAACCAAAGAAAATTCCAGAGCGAAGGGCTCACTAGGGACTAGGTTCCTTAGGCACTAAGCATCGTGGTGAAATTTCAGAACAATGGTGCCAGAGAGAGGACCCTCTTAAGTTTCTGGGGGCAAATAAAAGCCATGTAAATGGATCAAGATAAGAATGGCACTGAATTTCCTCCACAGAAATACAAATAGGAAGACCACAGGTTTCAAATTCTGAGAGCAAACTGTACACTCAACTACCAATCAAGACACTGTAGACCAGCAAGTTCCAAAGCACTTACTTTCCAGGTATTCTTTCCTAGGGAGCCCAGTTTAACAAGTGCTCCCCATAAGTGAGCAAATGTGCAAGTGAGAAATCATAGGGCAACATGGGAGAGGAAAAGGGGCCCAGGACGATGGTGTGGACCCCAGGACAGAAGCTGCTGAGGACCGTCAACCCAGACCTCTACCCAGTGCTGAAGACTACCTGGGTGCACTGGGAAGTCACAGGCAGTAGGCAGACAATGGTCACAAAAACCTAGAAAGCCACGTAATTGAAAAAGGTGGTGTTGCTAACATCAGCAGGAAAAAAAAAAAAGCTAAGACAGCAAACAGCCATTGCACACATTACCTGGCTCACCAGTGAAAATACTTGACAGAACCACACCAACATTAACAATGAAATCAGAAAAGTGGATACAGTTAACAAGATTGTACCATATAATTCCTAATAGGTAGAGAGGATTTTGAATGTTCTCATCACAAAGAAGTCAGGAATGGGTAGTAGACAGACCACCTAAATATCCCCAGTTGATACTGGCACAATGTATAAAGGCACTAAAACAGCACCTCCTACTCCACAAAGGTGTGTAGGTATCATCTGCTAACAGCAACAAAAACAACACAGAACCCAGGCATGGTAAAAGACACCTGGAGTCCCAACCAGGAAGGGGGCTGAGATATGAGGATCGCCTGAGCTTTAAGAAGGACAGCTGGGTAACACAGCAAATCCTCCCCCTCTTAAAAATCAATTAATTAATTAATTAAATACACACAGTGGTGCAGAATAGGAGCAAAGGCCATGTAGAAGCAGGAGTTTCAGAGGGGAGTTAAAGCTGGTAATCCAGGTTGGAAGTCAGTGAATAATGCCCTATACAAATGTGAAGACAAATTGCTGAGGAAACAACTCAAAATGTTGAAAATCGCTCCCTTGGAGAAGGAAAGCAGGTAGCAGGCGCCAGGTAGAGGAACAGATTTTCCTTACAAACCTTTCCATGCTATGTCTTTTTAAATGCTACCTAGGTGCATTTTTTCCTTGATAATATTAAAAAGCAACTTTTAGTATGCTATCATATAAACTGATGTTTCAAAGAGCAACCTAGTCTTTAATATCATACATCTAAGAAGGCACTGCATTTTCAAAGTACTTTCATGTGTCAAGTGAACCTCAATACAATCCTACTGACTCAAACCAGATTATTCTCACTTTATAGGCAAAAAAAAAAAAAAAAAAAAAGATGGAGTTTGTGTTAGTCAGCTTTCCATTACTGTAAGATCTGAAAGAAATCAATTTATAAAGAGAAAAGCTTTCTTCAGGCTCAGCCCAAGGGGCTTCCATCCACCACCACAGGGCCCCAGCTACTTGGGCCCAGTTTGGCAGGGAGAGTGCAGGCGCCGACGCCCTGACCTCCCACTGGAAGTGCAGAGGAGCAGGACGCAGGACCCATGCTCCCTGAGGGTGCCCTAGTGACTGGACAGCCTTCCACAGGCCTCACCCCTCCCAGTGGGGCTTCAAGGGGGATTTTAAGATCTAAACTTTACCAGAATCTTGAGGGACCTTCATAGAAAGGAGGGTGCATGCTCAGCAGAGAACCCTCACCCCGAAATCCTCCTGGGCTTGCAGCAGCAGCCTGACTGCCCTGACAGGAATTTCTAGACAGCTGCCTCCATGAATGAGACCTGGGACCATCGGACAAGACCACCGAGCGAAGCATGACAACAACAAGCAAGAGCACCATGGAAGCTACGTGCAGCCTGTGACCTAGAGGGGACAGACGTCAGTGCCACCACTGATTTCTGGCAGACAGCTAAGCCATGTAGGCTGCATATGACATACCGGAGTTTGAGCCCCACTTCTAAATGTACAGGGATTATTAACATTAACAGTCTCTTTAGTTGGTTTTTTTTTTTTTTTTTTTTTTTTTTTGCATTTCTATATAAGAGCAGAAATATCTCTCCATTCTAATGATTTGAGGTAGTCTAGAAAACTGGGTTGAATCCTGGAGGAGCCTTAAGTTCATTTGGGTACTGACCCCCTTTTGATCCAAGAAAAATATCTACCCAGACACACAGCCTCCCCATCCCGGCCTTCTGCCCTGACCGCCTCTTCTCAACTGGGTTTCTCTTTAAAAATGTTCAGCGGAAGAAAAAACACAGAGGCTTTCTTATCTCTCTCTCTCTCTCTCTCCTCAAAGCTGAAAATACAAGCTTTCATCTAACAATGTACTGATTAGTAGGCAAGGTATACAGGTCAGCGGTAGAGAGCTTGCCTAGCATTGCAATGCTCTGGGTTTGTCCCCCAGCATTACAAAAAGAAAATACACATGCACTGACAGATAGCTATATAAACCCCACTAATCAGTTCTAGTAACCAGGATAAACACAGGACACATCCATGATTCCTTTGTCTCTCTAGCAGGCAGCTCTGACTAAAACCATCATTTCCAGGGATATCTGCAGACTACCTACCTCATGGGAGACCTGGCCGGCTGGCAGTGTGCATGTAACAGTCTCTTAAGGTGGCTTACATTGCTTTTCACAGGGTCTTTGATTACAATAATGAAAGAAAAGTGTTGAGTTAGCAGATCAGATGTCAGTCATCACACTACTTTTTTTTTTTTTTGGCTTTTTGAGACAGGGTCTTGCTATGCAGTTCAGGCTGGCCTTGAGCTCATTTTTGTAGTCGAGGCTGGTCTTGAACTCACAGAAATCCTCCTGCCTCAGCCTCCCAAGTGCTGGGATTACAGGCGTGCGCCACCACCACATTACATTTTTTAAGGAGACCCTATGATAAAAACTACCCCCAAAAAAAGCAAATGCAGGAAGCTACCATTAGTACTGTCTGCAGTTACACTTGCCTTATCTTGCCCCTGGTAGCATACACTACAGGTAAGCATGAAATGTAAAGTATTTTCTTAAACAGAAAACCTATAAATTAGTAACTGAATTATTTCCTTGTAGCTTTATAGTTTGTGGATTTTCTTGACCTTGCTAGTGCTTTATTACATCCCCAAAAGATATGGCCATCTGGGTAAGGATTCTAAGCAGACACACAACTATAAACCTAAGAAACTGTATTACCATTACTGTTGGTCATACTAAACTGTTTCTTTCTGTGCTTCAGTATATGACCCAGACAGATGTAAAATAACTACAAGAAACTGTTTTTGTACACTGTAAATCCTTAGTATTTCTACACATATGATAGGAATGCACATATTTTCATTCATATAGACAACTTAGATAAAGCACTATTTATCAATCTGCTAAAAGTAAAGGAAGTGTAATATAGGGGCTGGGGAGATAGCTTGGCAGTCTAAGTACCTGCATGGCAAGTGCAAGGACCCAGGTTCGATCCCTGATATTGCATGCCTGCCAGCCCAGGAACCCTGGGCACATGCTGGCTACCAGTATCAGGTATGATGGCACACACCTGTAATACCAGCGCTGGAGAAGCTGAGACAGGAGGATCACTACTAGTCTGAGTTGTGTAGTGAGGCCCTATACCAAATAAATGAAGTTTTTTTAAAAAGTGTAATGCAGCTGATTTGTGGTACAGAAGCTATAAATTATGTAATATATCCATATTATACACAACAGGAATTGAGTGCTTACAAGCTTTCCATGTTAAAATATAGATTTTTCACTAGTAATAAACTACTCACAAATATAAATTCTTTCAATAAAATGTGTTGATTACATTATTTTCAATTGGTATAATATTAGTATCTATAGGCAGTAATTATTCAAATTCAAGTAACAACTAACTAGATTCAGTCCATTCATAGGCTGTTGGTTCATTTTATTAGGAAAAGGACAACAGACTTGAGGGATTTCACCATCCACAGTAGGGGCCCCACGGGACAGTCACACTTATATCCTGGCAGTACAGGCCAGCAGCAATATGTTAGTACTGTGAACACTCCTAGCATCAAGGGTCTGAATATCATAACCTTCCAAGAAAAATGAACAAACTTACCAAGGGAGAGGAGCTAATGCTAGCAACCCATGAACTCTATAAACATGGTGCCTCTTCCTTCGCCCTAACCCTACACTCAAAGTTGGCAGGGCTGAGAGGCCAAGGAGGCTGGTGGCAGCTCCAGGGAACTGAGGCAGGAGAAGATGATGCTATGTACACACTCAACCTTGCCAAAGTCTATCTCGCTAATACTTTCCACCCCAAATGTTAGTAAACTTCATCCTAAGCAGAGCTACAGCACTCGAAGGCCAGTAATGCAGTCAAGCTTTCAAGGTCTAGAAAGGTATTAGAAGATTTCCTTCAGAGCTTTGACAACTTGACCCGAAGAGTAAAAGCTGTACCTGTGCCAGGCTGTACCCTTCACAACCCATATTCCAAGTATGTGTCAGGCCACCACTTTCTGGAACATGCTAGGCACTTTGTCACCTTGATAACTCTGTTCATGCCATCATCTATTGGAAAACTGTCCAAATAAATACTTAATCTGGTACAAGTATCACCTCTTTAGAGAAGCCCTATTCAGCACTACCAGTTAGAATCAATTACTCCCTCGCCTGTACCACGAAAACTATTCCAACCTCTATTTTCCAGCACATCAGAGGTGATCATCCAGATGGGTACGTGCTGCCACAGCAGGAACCTGAGGGCGCAGGTGCCGATATGCACTGTATCTCCCCAAAACTATGCAATGCCTCACTGTAGAAAGGGCTCAGGTACCCAGCTTGAGTGTTATGATTCAACTCACAGCAGAGCCCAGGCCCAAGAATTAGAGCCTGAGCACGACCCCAAGACGGGACGTGTGTTACCTCTTTGCAGCTCGGAACGCTGCTGTGATTCTTCTCCATGAGGAGCCACCTGAGAAGGTTGGAGATGGAGGGATTCCTCCACGTAGGCCAAGGGTTCACGAACCGCCCGTCTTTCCCCTTCTTTGATTTAGTTACATCTTCCTCTAGTCTGTAATCCAGCTTGAAGCTTTTCTTGGACAGCTTAGAAGAATCACTTTCTCCAGAGTCCTGTGCCGAGTTCTGTCCTTTCTGCACTGCATCAGTGGGATATTGGTCACCTGTCATCAGGGATTCGGTACTTTCATTTTCATCCATTTCCTTTGGTGAAGGACTAAAAGCAAGGACAGGGGTGAGTGTAACATAAAAGCATTCAAACATACCGTGTAATATTTTTTGGCTTATAAGAATTTCCCCTAACTTAAAAAAAAGCCTATGTCAGTATTAATTCATACTTTCACCATATAGAATAAACTTTTAGAGTCTACATACTGTTTCCTAACAAAATGCCTCTCTTACCTATAGCATACCAGCCAAAACTCCCTTCTCTGCTGTAATTCAAAACCATTTGTCTCCCTAACTAGCATTTAAACACAAGAAATTCTGTATGTCAATGACATTCCATAGAATAAATTAAAAGACCTCTGTGAATCTATAGTATTTTTATTCTCGCAATTTTAAGGTATTGCTATTAACAATATACAGTAAGGGTCCCTTTGGTTCTTTTAGTACACTGCAATAATTCAATGCCCCTGGAAAGTACAAATAGTTCAAATTCTAAAAATAGAGATAACACATTAACTGAAAACATTTCAATTAATGTGGCAAGCAATTCCCAATATAATCCAAAAACAATTCTGAGGTAGAACAGCCAAGTCAGGGCAGAGTGTATACAGCTGTGTGACTTTGGACAAGTGTCCTTTCTGTGCCTTGTTTTCCTCATCTATAAAATGAAGAAAAAGCCAGGTGGGTGGCACACACACACCTGTAGCCCCAGAAGGCTGAGAAACTGAGCCCAGCCTGGGAAACAAACGAAGACCCTGACTCAAAATAAAAAATTAAAAAAGGGTGAGCTCAGTAGAAAGCAAGTTGTGCAGTGTGGGTGGGGGTGGAAGGAGGAAGAAGAGTGACAGACAGTGGTACAGCTGATACTGACAGTGCTATTACTGTGTGCATGGGTGCACGTGTGGCTGTTTCCCAATGCACATGCAAATTACCTGCCCCCACAGTTAAAAGTGAAACAGCCCAAAGAATTAAAGCATTGGGAAACACAGCAACGCGCATACCCATGCACATGGTAACAACAGTGCCATCAATATCAGCTGTACACTACCTATCAGCCTTCCTCCTACTTCTACCACCACCCACAATTTAAGGCACTGAAACCTGTGACTTGTGAAACCACTGATTAGGAACCGTCAACTGTTAGAGCTTGTCTGGCATCCCGCAACAGAGGCTTTGGGACTGTGCTCCTGGCCTTGAGGGCTCCTAGCAACATTCACAGAAATAAACCTGAAACTTGTAGTGCAGAGCTCTGCCATCGCTGGTATCTTAGTTACTTTTCACTCGTTGCTGCGACAAATACCCTACACCCAAGATGAAGGAAGGAAAGGTTTATTTAGCTCACAGTTCGTGGAGGTTTCAGTCCATATTCGGCTGTCCCAAAGCATCCAGTTCATGGTGGTGAAACAGCAACAAAATGGTGACAGGGGTAGCCAAACAAACAGGGCAGCAGAGAGCAACAGCTCTAGTCTGTCTGTCTCTCTTTATATTCCTATCAGGCTCTCTGCCTTAGGATATGGCCCTAGACCACACCCATAGTTCCAGCCCTACTCAAACCCATAATCCCATCAGTACTAAAACACATAATCCCAGTGACTCATGAGTCAAGTTTCAATCTATAGAAGTCCCCACCCAATGACTACATGAGGCTTTGGGGGGACAACTAGGCATAAACCGTAACAGCTGGTCAGCACCAACGACATCTCCTATTTCCTTGGCTCCAGTTTATAGCCACTCCCTTCCATTTTTTGTCCTATCTTCAGTGCTGTGCTCCCTAAGCAATCTGTTTAATGCTCCTCAGCAGCCCCTGGTATAGCCAGCCCCCTCAGCAGCTCAGTGTAACCAGTCTTCACTCTCCACCGCCTTTTTTTTTTTTCTTTTTTCTTTTTTTTTTTGGCAGGACCAGGGTTTGAACTCACAACCTTGCCCTTCCCAGGCAAGCACTTGTGCCACGCAGTTATCTCCCTGCCCTCCCCCTTGAGCCTACTCACTTCCTATGCCTAGCACTGCCATCAGACTACTTAACTCATCCCTAAGCCCCATTCTGACTCCACCTTATAGTCAGCCTCCAGGCAAAGTGCTCCCTTTCTCTTATCCTATTTAACACCATGAAGCAAACTTTGTTAACACAGGTGGTAGAATAATGATATACACACATCTATGCCTGTGAATGTATGTGCACACACCAACATGTACCTAGCACACGTCTCATAAGCTGTCATCACAACAGGTGGCACAGGGTAACCTTTCTCACCTCCACACACACGCGTCTTGTGGGAGTATGACTTAACCTCTCTAACCCTGTGTTTTTCTCACTGTTAAATGAAGAACAGGTTAATGGATGGTCCCTATCTCTGCCTCCCTCAGCGCAGTTACAACCCACAGAAGGGTCCTGTGCTGGAGGGTGGAGGGTGGAGGGATGGCGCCCCAGGCATCTTGCAGCAGTGAAGCAGGAAAAACTGGCACTCAGGCAGGCCAAGCACCGTTTGTACAGCGTCCCTGGATCCCGGGAAGCCTCCACAGGCAGGCCAGGTTTTCCCCGTGGATCAAGAAAGCTAAGTGAGTTGCCCAGCGCCCTCTCGGCCCTGGCTGCTTCCACAGGAGGTGATGCGCTGCTGTGACAAGGGAGTCTGCGGCTCCTCATCTCTCTCCAGACTAGACTGCCTACCCTAGGCTTCAGGGAAAAGCTTCAGTTCAGTGTAAATGACTCTGTGTTCTTTCCCTTTGTTTCCTGGGCAGTAATTTCTATTTAACCTCCACTGTAGCAGTGAAAATAGCATTTTGGCTTTCTGTTAGTGTGCTTATTATCTTAGGGTTAGAAAGTATGTTAGGCATTCACAATGCATTTAAACCCACAAAGTGGAAAGCAAATATTTGTTCAACAGATGAGGAATGAAATTAAATTCATAGCAAATAAATTCATACTCTTAATACATGATTTATCATGCTTGTGGGCCTGCAGTCCTACAGAGTTCACAACACAGGCTACACCCCACCTTATTATTTTAAGACAGGGTTTTGTCTCGGTATGTTGCCCATGCTGGGCTTGAACTTGCACACCTCCTGCCTCGGTCTCCCAAGCAGCTAGGAATGTGGGTGTACACCTCCACGCCCATGTCAATCCCCAAAGTGAAACTGAATCACTCAAAGTGGGGCGCACTCTCGCACTCTCATCAAAAGATGATGAGGCAACGGCAGTAAGCAGACAGGAAAAGATAGAAAACATGGAAGAGAATAATGGCAGCAATCAGTAGGTGAGATCGTGTTTAGATGGTGATAAATGGGGGGGGTGGGATAAAGTGGGCGCAGTCAGGAGTGGCCACACCCAGACTAAAGGGGTCCGCCCAGTGAGTCTGCAGGTGGGCTTGACATCATGAGGAAGCAGAAGCCAAGAGGATGCAACACACCGACAGCCCACAGAAATGGACACCCTCCCCACCTAGGCTGTCGTGAGTGGCGAGTGACTGAGCACTGGGGGGCCTGGGCAGTGAAGGAGTGCAGAGCGGGTCCAGTGAGCTCTTTTCCCGTCAACGAGGATTGTAAAACTGTCCTCTCCGTGCTCCCTCCATGTTCTTACCTTCCACCCAACTTGGGCTTTAGGGCTCTCTCTCCTACGTACCTCCCCAATTCCCCTGCATTGACACACGTAGCTATCTCAGGAGTAACGCTGTTACAAGACAACTCTGGTATGAACAACCGCAACAAGAGCAGCTTTCCCTGGGTCCCTTCTGCTTTAAAGCAAGGGTCCAGAAGATGACTCACAAGAGCAGAGTCCCCCACTCTGTTGCTCCAGGCTCTCAGCCTTAACCTGTTCTCCTAGATGCAATCTGCTTCCACCTCACAACCACGAATACTACTCACGGGTCTTCGCTCCAATTTTTTAACATCTGCAAGATGGGGAAAGTGGTGTGTGAAAATGGACAGTAACAGGTTTGTGCACCTCTGTGAAAGATGTCAAGTGGCGTAAAATGATGCTATTACAAAGCACCATTTCACAGGAGGCACAGAAGCATGTATCCTGACCGCCGAATCCAGGCAAGTTCCTCCAGAGGAAAAGTCATGGAAGGCCATTGAGAGACATGCACAGTGACAAACTCTGACAACGGGTGTGCCAGCACGCTCCTGGGGCTTGGACTATTCCCCAGGAAGGTTCCCAACAATGCCAGCCTGCCGGTCCCTCCATGAGAGGACCCGGTGGCAAACACACGAGGGTCATCTGTACACAGCAAAACTAAGAGGACGTGGAATCAGAAATAAAGACCAGTGAGTTATAAGTAGGACCCTGAACATAGCTCACTACGTTTTCAGACTCAATCTGTAACACAATGGACAACATAAATACCACCTGATTACTATCAATGCACATTTTCTGCATTTCTCTGGAGATTAACTGCCTACTGAGCAGCAGAAAGGCTGAACTTTTAGACCTCTAACCAAAGAGAGGTCTGAGCAGTGACATTTGGTGCACAAAAGTCAGCCAAGTACAAATATTTTATTTCAATAACTGCATACATGGCAAAATGCTAACAAAGAGTTCGCCATTTCATTTCTTTTTTTTTTTTTTTTTTTTTTTTTTTTTTTTTTTTTTTTTTTTTTTGGCATTTTGAGACAGGGTTTCGCTATGCAGTTGAGGCTGGCCTTGAGCTCACTTTTATAGCCCAGGCTGGTCTCAAACTCGCACCAATCCTCCTGCCTCAGCCTCCCTGAGTGCTGGGATTACAGGCGTGAGTCACCACGCCCCGCTGAGTTCTCTATTTCAAAAGCAAATTATTCCTTCCTTCCTTTTTTTTCTTTTGACACAAGATCTGCCAAGTCCTTAGAATTAAAAGCACTGCTTTATCACTTAAAAGTTGAAGGCAAGAGCCGGGCGTGGTGGCGCACGCCTGCCTGTAATCCCAGCATTCAGGAGGCTGAGGCAGGATTGGTGTGAGTTCAAGACCAGCCTGGGCTACAAAAGTGAGCTCAAGGCCAGCCTGAACCTCATAGTGAGACCCTGTCTCAAAAAGATAAAAAAAAAAAAAGTTGAAGGCCAAAAAACTGCAATAGTGTAACACACAAATGCATTTGAGATTGCGGCATAGTCATAAATTATGACATAACAAATCAGTATTCCAAGAAACATTCAATAAATATTGAGTGACTTTTCATTACAAAAACATGCTGACAAATCTAGAAAGTATCCAAACTGGATTTTCAGTTATCTCTCACTAAATAATCTTAAATACACACATTTACATGTGTTTCCTTATCTTTATTTAAGAGAAGGAACTTTGGAGCCAGGCGTGGTGGCTCAGGCCTGTAATCCTAGCACTTGGGAGGCTGAGGCAGGAGGATCAGTACGAGTTCAAGACCAGCATGGGCTACAAAAGTGAGTTCAAGGCCAGCCTCAACTGCATAGTGAGACCCTGAGGCAAAAAAAAAGAGAGAGAGAAGGAACTTTGGGATGAGAGGGGCATACGATTTGTTTTTTTGCGGTAACCAGGCTGGCCTGGACCCCTATGCATGAGCAATCCTCCCACCTCAGCCTCTCAACACTGAACAATGGAAGGGTGAATGTTACCAAGAAAGCTGCATTGTTTTCCACTAAATTTCATTTCTAACTCATTCTATTTAGCCAGTTTTGCTAAGAAGCTAAAGGAAAACAAAGCAAATAGAAAGCTTATGAGACAGTAAACCAAAACTATGATGCCTTTTTTGTGGAAAGGCAATACTTAAGGACTAAACCCGGGACCTGAGGTGCGACGCAACTCCAATCCTTTTTAATTTTTTATCTGGAAACACTGTTTCAGTAGGCCGCTAAATTGTCCAGGCTGCAATTTAATTTACAATTCTCCTGCTTCAGCCTCCCAGAGTGCTAGAATTGCAGACATGCAAGTGAGAACTTTTAAAAACAAAGTGTATCGATGTACATGTGTGACACATACTTAGATATACATAAAGTCCACCTATCTCGCCAATCCATATATTTTCACAAAAGTGAGAACACTAGCTACGAGACAAGAAAACGACTCCGGAGCTAAGATTCACCAGTGGTGCTGGCTTGAGGGAAGGAACTCCACCTCTCCACGCTTGGGTGGGGTTGCTAATCTGTTGAATGCATCCATGAGAAACTGCACTGAGCAAGTGACACCACAGGTTTGTACTTCAAATGCCATGTGTTATCTGTACAATGATTTATGTGTAGTAAAGATATCTGATAAACGAGACCTTTGGATCCAATTGAGTTGTTTTCCGGGTGAAATAGTCTATACTATCACAGTTGTAAAAGCCTACGTTGTGGAAAATTTTCCTTTTTTTTTTCTTTTCTTAATAATTTTATGCCAAAAACTATGAAAAAATGCGTGCTTCTTTACCATATATAAAATCACAGAATTTTTCTCTATTAAAAACCTTTTGATTTGTCTTATAAAGTGCTTACCTGATTAAAGATAAAATATTACTGAAAAGATTCACTAAAAATGCTAACCACCCGAAAGAACAGAAGACTAAATGGTTTTGAAAAGACTAAATGCAGAATACAGTTAGATTCTTTGAGATACAAATTTGAGAACATGTTCCCATTTAAAACCTAGTCAAAGATAACAAACATTCAAAACTTATGAAAGTTCTTAGCTATTAGTTACAATTCATCATACCAAACTAAAGGTCATTTCACAGGCAAATGACAGAGTTTTTAAATCACCAAATTCCATTCACTTCCTCTATAATGAGTTTTTCTATGCATAAATAAGTAAAGTTTTAGAGAGAATTAGGAACATGGTAAACAACTGGCTTAAGGCAGATGCTCAGCTAAGCACGGCGGCACATGCCTGCAATCCCAGCATGGGGAAGGCTGAGGCAAATGTATCACCATGAGTTCAAGGCTAACCTGGGCTGCATAGTGAGAGTTTATAAAAATAAAAAAAGCTGTTATTTTAAAAATTACATTAATAATATACAACCTGAATAGCAACTTTGGAAAACATGAACAAAGTGTTTATTGGAATGACACAGTTATCACCTCTTAATACCTTAAAAATAACAACATAAACTATATATTTACTTCTAGCAAGATTACAATGTCAAAATGGTAAGTATGAGCCGGGCGTGGTAGCACACGCCTGTAATCCCAGCACTCAGGTTGAGGCAGGAGGATTGGTGCGAGTTCGAGACCAGCCTGGGCTACAAAAGTGAGCTCAAGGCCAGCCTCAACTGCATAGTGAGACCCTGTCTCAAAAAGACCAAAAAAAAAAAAAAAAAAGATAAGTATGTAGATTGTATGTAATTGAAAAGATTTAGGGAGAAAGAAGTATGACTCAGCTACTGCCTATGAAACTTGAAAACATGTTAATATGCTAGATCTTAAATGTAGTTTTGACACATGTGGTATTTTCCTCTTTGTCTCTGTTTCAAAAGACAGAGAGAGATTTCTTAGCTCCTGGACAGAAAGGACAGAGAAAGAGAAAAATAGCCTCTCTCCCCAAGCCTTCAGCTCTAGTTCCATTTCTCATTTTGCTGCATTCTAAGCCTTTCAAAAGTCACTCCACGTGATAGAAACTCACTTGCATTCATTTGTAGAACTTGGGGACTGAGCCAACCCTCTCAAGCTCCTTCTGCCTCTAAAACGTGAACAACCCTTGGCCGCACCAAATACCAACTCAGGTCCCCTCAAACTGGGCCTTCGCCCAGCAGCCCCACAGCAGCTCAAGTCCTGCTGCATTCCCCAGTCAGAAATGGCAGGGGAGTCTCATGTTAAAACAGGAAAGTTAGCTACACAAGACAGAGTAATTCCACAGGCTTATCAGCAAGACTACAAAGTTATTCACCGCATGAAATATTTCATAACAAAGGTGATGCAAACAGCCACTGCACATCCGCACATCTGGCCTTGTAAGAATTCCAATACAATTTAGGAAGACTACTTGAAGTACCATAAGGTCATGCTCAACGAACACAGCTTGCCTGCCCACCTGGTATTAGGAGAACCTGACCTCCAGGATTCAAAATCCATCTGGAGACGAATCATAAGGAACACTGCAGCTTCGGGTTTCCTACCATGTTTGTAAGCATCAGCTCCAAGTGATGAAGGCAGTATTTATGTGCCAGAAAATGGCCTTTCCAAACCCACGACCCAGATTCCCAGAATAGCAAGGAATCCTATTCCTTGAGTATACAGTGGTCACTCTAATAGCGACTGTCCTACAATCCCAAGGGTCAGTGATGCTGAAAACCCACAACCTGTTTAATGAGCCAATAAGCTACAGGGCCCTGAGATCAACAGATATGAAGACAGAACGCAAGAAAGTTACTAGAGCTCAGGGAGCCCACTGCAGCCTCTTCTACAAGAACTGGCAGAAGGGCAGCCTCCTTATTCTGCCCTGCATGTCGCCCATGGGCCATCCTTTGTAAGAAAGTAGCAAGTGACCAAATGAAACTGACAACAACAACAAGAAAACAGCGTGGGCTTCTATGACAAAGCAAGGACTGGAGCTCCTGGGGTCAACCCGCTCCACCACCCGCTGCACCCCAGGCAGTGAGGTTCAAGAGGCTAGAGGCCAGCAGGTCTTCATCCCAGAGGCTCAACAAAGCTTTAGAGCCAAAGGGACTCTGAGGCTATGGTGTGTCAGTGCTCTGTGTCAGAAAAAAGTCTGAAATGTGCAGCCAATTATAAAAGCATATTAAAGATTAACATAATTGAAAGATATCTGACTTGGTTATCAGAGAAAACCATATTACCAGGAACAAAGCACAAGGGATTAAACGTTTCAGAATACACACTTCTCAACTTTGCCCACTGTCTTTCTATGCCCTAGTTTCAAAATTTTAGTTCAGTGCCTGGTGCATAGTAAACCCTCAGTAACTTTAAGCCACTGTTTTATCCTAAGCACTCTCATAAAGGTTGGCACACTACCTATATACACTTTTAAATTTTTTAAGCTAATGAAATATGTGGCTAAAGACAATAGCATAAGTAAACTGAAAGGGAATGGGCTATGTTTTCATTCTTGTATGTGAGTAAGAGAAAGCCCGGGCTTGCCGAAATTCACATAAATCTTAGAACAAATATCAAAGACCAATTGTTCCACAGAATTCCTAATCAACCGCACGGGTCTTTGAGGCCTCATAAGGCTGCTCCTGGATTCCAGGAGATTTCACTAAACCTGACAGTCTCCAGTTCTGAAAGTAATCATCCTCTCTTCCTTCCCCCTTCATCTGCCTCTT
>PVJA010025612.1:0-30438 GCA_004027025.1 Myocastor coypus
TTTGTTTATTTATTTTTATGGCCGGCTCAGCCTGCCCTGAGGGCAGGGCTGGCACAGCATGTGGTGCTGGGGATCGAACCGCGGTCCCTGTAGCCGCCTGCAGGCGCTTTAGACCACTAAGCCATCCTGCCCAGCCCAGAGAAGTATATTCTTTTCCTTTTTTTTTTTCTAAGCAACATCAATAGGGAGGTGGGTCATGACCACACACTGTACTCTGTAGAACGATTGTGAGGACAATATGCAATATGTCAACTGTCAAAAGAAAAGAAAGGGGAAAAGAAAAAAAAAGTAATGTTGATTTAAAAGTGTTGATGTTTAATTGTTTGATCAATCTTATATACCTATAAGTATTAATCTAAACTGATCTGATGATGAAAATATGTAATATTACCATTGTTAAATTTAAACAATAAAAATATTAAATTAAAAAAAAAAAGTAAACGTGTCAGTGTGAGGGTGAAAAGATTCTAGTTTCCCAAATAGGGCCTACAATATAGGGAGGACACTACTGTTCACTGCTTTGGCTTTGGAGTCTTAGAGACATGTTACAGAGTGTCTTTACATGGGTAGGGTAACATGGAACCTGCTAAATCCATTTCCTGATTGAGCACACCGATGTTTCTAGAAGCTCTGCTTGAAGAGACAGTGTCATTTCATGCCACGGACATGGAAAGGAAATTCTTCTGAGATGAATTGTCCGAAGCAGAATGTACTGGCCAATGGGCCAGCAGAGCTTGGGGGGCAGTCTCCATAGTATCGCCTGGCCACTTGTCACATACTGACCTTGACCTTGGTCAATACTTGCTCAGCCGCCAAAACTCCACTTGCATTTTACAGGGCTCACACTGAAAAGTTACATAGACAGGAATGCCATGAAGGGACATGGCTCTTGGCGTCCACCACCACATTCTGGGGGCTTCCACTGCCTTGCCCATCACTGGCCTTGATGCAACTTTTACCATTTATTTGATTATTAATCTCAGAGTAATATTTAGTTTATAAACTGTGTGACTCAGTGTACTTTCATGACCATTTTAGCTTAGTCAAAGACAGTAAGGATACAACACTGTCTCAAGCCATTTACTAGTAGTACCAGGCCTTTATGCGCTGCTATGGTTTGCATCTAGATGTCCCCTGAAGCCTCATGCAGTCATGCAGTGGGCTTCTGGAGTTTTTATTGATCCAGGGACTAATGCTGGTATTATGGGTGAGAGTACTATACACCACCTGGGGCAGGTAGTGTGCATATAAGGGTGAGAAAAAAGGGTTGCTCTCTCCTCCTCTTCCCCTTTTGCTTTGCTTGCTTTTGCTATCTTCCTGCTGCCACGAACCAATGCCCTCTGCCATCTGCCACTCTGCCTTGGAGCCAATCGAGTATGGACTGAAACCTCCACAAACTGTGAGCTAAATAAAGCTTTCCTGCCTTGGGGCCCGGCAGGATGGCTCAGTGGTCTAAAGCGCCTGCTTAGGAAAGCTTAGGCGGCTACAGGGACCGCAGTTCGATCCCCGGCACCCCATGCTGTGCCAGCCCTGCCCTCAGGGCAGGCTGAGCTGGCCATAAAAATAAATAAATAAACAAAAGTTCTGAAACAAGAAAAATAAAAATAAAAGTCTAAAAAATAAAATAAAATAAAATAAAATAAAGCTTTCCTGCCTTAATGTTGAGCATTGGGTAGTTTGTTCTAGCAATGAGAGAAAAGTAACCAAGATACATGCCTTTCATTAATTTATTCATCAATATATATTGCATCTTCTAAGTACCAGGCAAGTGTTTTATAGTCACTGTAAGTATTTGAAGGATGGACAGACTGAGAGAATGAACAGTAATCCTCATGTCCTTGATATCTGTTTAGAGGAATGTGTGGAAGGTAATGTTTGCTTGTAAGAACTACTTTATGGTTTTAAAAATAAACTTAATGAAAAAATGAGTTTGGGCTGGGGAAATAGCTCTGTGGCACAAGTGCCTGCATGGCAAGTGCAAAGCCATGAGTTCAAACCCCGGTCCCACAAAAAAAAAAAAAAAAAAAAAAAAAAAAAAAAAAAAAAAAAAAAAAAAAAAAAAAAAAAAAAAAAAAAAAAAAAAAAAAAAAAAAAAAAAAAAAAAAAAAAAAAAGAAAGAAAGAAAAGAAAAGAAAAGAAAAAATGAGTTTATCACGAGTACTCCTCTGCTTATGTCTGTGCTCAGCCTCTTAATAGCTCCCTGCCCTTCTCCAGGTGCTCACTGTCATTTATCTAATTGCCACGCATGACAAAGTCCATGTGCCATCAATTCCTCATCTAAGTTGAGCAACAGGACAATAAATCAGTGCTGTTGCCCTCAGTCCACCAAAATAACATGACCCGTATGGATATTGTGTCTGTAAAGGCAAACCAGCTCATCCACACCCACAGGCCATCAGGCCTGGCTAGTGTTAGTTGAGTAGTTAGTAGGTGGCCTGTGTTGCTACTCATACCTTCCTAAAAGGACCCATTGCTTAATGATCTTCTGTGTCTGGCTGTGACAGTTCAGAATTTCAATAGATTTCTGCAATATTATCTCATAAACAAAACAAAACAAAACTGTGCTTTTGGAGATGTCCTTATATTGCTTTGAAATCATGTTTTTTTTTTTTTTTCTAATAGTGTTACATTTCAGGTGTTCTGGCCTTCTAACAACCCCTGAGTTACAGGATCTCTTTTAACACCTCTCCTTTCCAATGATTCTAACTCTGAGAAAGTAAGTGGATCTGAGTGTGACCAAGCAATTCTGAATGTTCTGTAATGCAAGTGCAGAGAGGGTGCGGGTTCTAACTTAAAAGAGTGAATTAAGGATGCTACTGGTGCACGTTAGCTGCCTTCTGACTCCACTGCTGGTGGGGCTTTAGTGAGGCAGTCACCATGGTGGAAGGGCCTGGCGGGCGAAAAGCGGCTCATCTCTGGCCTGTCAGGAAGCAGAGAGATCAAGAAGATGTCAGTGAAAACAGTGTCCAGGGCCTTGGATGACGTGCTTCATCAAGTGGACCCCACCTCTCAAGTTTCCATCATCTCCCCAGGATGGCATCTGCGGGTTCATCCACTGAAATCAGAGGCTGCATGGTTCAATCCTCAACCAAAAGGCCCATCTATGAACCCTAGATGCTGGTGCACTGCGGACCAAACTCCCTTGGGTGACCCATCATCTTTGAAGCCCACACGGAGATCCAGGGCTTTGGTCTAGTGATACAGCCTTAGGCACCAAGTCCTAAAGAATGTGTGGTTGTTGTAGTCACTATTTTCAGCACTGCTAGAAGTGGAATTTTCGTGCTTCATAATCACATATTTTATTCCCTCAGCACTCCAATGATACATTGTAATTCTCCCCTATTTTACAAATGAGGAAACTGGTTCCTGAAATATAAGACTCTTATACAGAGTGTCATAGATAGCAAGTGCTATAACCAATATTTGAACCTAGATTGCAGAATTCTTTTTCTTATCTGTCTTCCTACATTGCTTCTTAGTATTGTATACAGAAGAACCCTATCTCCCCCACAGCACTGCAGCATTTCCAGCACCAACATATCAACGGGATTTTTAATAGAAAATCTCCTGAGATTTTACAAAAGAAGGTAATGCCATTGTGGTGGCTAACTGCCCATGGTATTGAAATCACACTTCAGTGTACACAGATGAGGAAGATTCGAAAGACACAAGTCCAGGGTCCCTAGCCTTGTCA
Organism: Myocastor coypus; assembly: GCA_004027025.1. NCBI lineage: Eukaryota > Metazoa > Chordata > Mammalia > Rodentia > Myocastoridae > Myocastor > Myocastor coypus. The sequence continues at coordinate 3,695 of PVJA010025612.1, forward strand.
AAGGCTGGCTCTGTGCCCCTTGATAAAATGGGAGTCTGCTAACTCTGACAAACTAGGTAGCAATGTGTAGGTGCTGGGCAGATGCTGACGGAAAAGAACACAGAACCAGAGGGCAAAGCTACTACTACATATGCTTATTTCTAGCATCAATATTTCTTCTTCATTTTTTTAAGGTACTTAGTGCAGTGTCTCACTGCACAGATCAGACTTCCAGTGATCCTCCTGTTTTCAGCCTTTTAAGCACTGGGATTACAGTCCTGTCCCCCCACACCGAGTCTCAGTCACCATCTCAGTGCATCCTGGGGGCAGGGCTGGCAGGGCACACTGGGGACTGAACCCTGGTTCTTTTTTTATTTTAAAGAAAAACAATAGTATAACATTTCAAAAGAATGAGAAGAAATTCTGTACCAATAATGATCAGAAAAATTATCATGTCTGCATCCTGTACTCTAAATAACCACTACAGAGCCAACAATATATATTGTATCAATTATTGGGAATGTACTACTAACATGTTTTAAAACTGTTGCATTGTTATTTCTTACTAAAAGTAACAAAATTAAATAAAATAAAACTTTAAAACAAGATTGTGTGAGAGTAACAATGGATAGTACATTGCATATTGTTATCTTCAAAGTAGTTGCTCATAAGATATAGGCATGAAAAGTTGATCAAACAATATAGGCATAAGCATTTCCTTTCAATAAGCTAATAGTAATTGATAGCATAACTACCCTAACTATCTTGTACATATATATATTTTTTTCCTTTCCCCTTCCTTCTTTTCTCCTTTCCACAATTCAGTTTCTCTTTCCTTTTGAGGCGTTCCATCCCATTTACAATATCTATTGTACATTTTTTATCTTATTTACTCTTTTAGCTTCTCACACTAGGGGGACAGTATGATGCTTGCACATGTGTCTGGTTTATTTCACTTATGAGTATAGTCTCAGTTGCATCCATTTCTGCATGAACGTCTCAAGTTCAGCCTTCTTGAGAGCTGTACTCCATTGTATAAAAAGACCACATCTGTTTTTATCCATTCCTCAGTTGATAGGCATTTGGGTTGTTTCCAAGATCTAGCTATTACAAATTGTGCTGCTGTAGAAAGATGCACATGTAGCACTGTAGTATGATATTTTTAATTCTTCTGAGAAAATAACCAGAAAGAGACTAGCTAGGCTGAATGTGACCTCTCATCCTAATTTCTGAGGAGTCTCCACACAGATTGCCACAGTGGTTGCACCAGCCTACATTCCCACCAACAATAGAGAAGGGCTCCTTTCCCCCCACATTACTGCCAGTATTGCTTTCTTTTGTATTTTAGGGAAGGGTCTATAGGGTGTTCAGGGTCTCAATACTAAGTTGGATTCCTAGTGATCCATCTGTTTACAGCCTCCCCAGGGCTGGGATTACAGGTGCACACCAACACACCCAGCACCCCAGAGGGTGGAGCCAGCATGGCAGGTCCGGGAATCAACCTGCTTACAGGTGCTTTAATCTGCTGAGCTATTTGGCCAGCCCCACTGCCAGCATTTCTAACACCAACATTTCAATGGGATTTTTAATGAAGAATCTCCTGAGGCTTTATAAAACATGGTAGTAACACTTTGGCCACTAACTGCTGTGGTTCTATTAGTTGACGACCTCCAAATCCCTGCAGAGCCCAGCATCGACGGATGTTTGTTCACTTTCTGAGGAATGCTATGACATGAACTGGAAACTTTTATGGTCTTTGTTCTGGATTCCAGAAGAGTGCGCTGGTGATTCTTTTTTTTTTTTCTTCCTGTCTTTTTGAGACAGTGGCTTGCTATGCAGTTCAGGTTAGCCTTGAGCTCATGTTTTCTAGCCCAGGCTGGTCTTGAACTCACACTGATCCTCCTGCTTCATCCTCCCAATGCTGGAATTACAGGTGTGTGCCACCATGCCTGGCCTTGCTGGTGATTCTTAAGAGAGTTACATTTCAATGAGGAGCACAGAATTCCTATAAGTGGGGCAGAGGCTGAATGTCTGGGTCACAGTGAGAGGCTGAGCTCCTCTCATGCGATGCTGTGTGTCCAGTGAATCATGTTGCTCCTTTGGGCTCCCAAAAGTTCAACTGTCTTCCTTATCCTTGGGTACAGAGCTGATCTATATGGAATTACTTCCTGGTTTTGGCTCAGATGACCTGAAGAACCAAAAGTTCCTGCCAAGAACACAAACTACTTTGTGATGTTTCAGCTAGTTTTGCTGATAAGCCTTCCAAAGTATCATCTTTTCTGAACTTTCAAACTCTGCTCACCTGAACATCTATCTAGCATAGCCTTTGTATTAACTCATGGTTAAGTACTCATTTTCTGAGAAAGTCAGTTGTACATGGCCCTGCTGGGCACCATGCATACTTATACCTACCTCTGATATCTGATTGTCCTCATCCTTAGTGGATCTTTCTCCTGTCCTTCCTTTAGTTTTTATTTTTATTTATTTATTTATTTATTTATTTTGTCTTTTTGAGACAGGGTTTTGCTATGCAGTTGAGGCTGGCCTTGAGCTCACTTTTGTAGCCCAGGCTGGTCTCGAACTCGCACCAATCCTCCTGCCTCAGCCTCCCGAGTGCTGGGATTACAGGCGTGTGCCACCACGCCCGGCTTTTTTCCTTTAGTTTTTAGAAAAGCCTCCTGGTAATGTCTACACACTGGGGTTACTTTTGCACCCAGGGACATTGGGCAAGTCTGGAGGTGATTCTGGAAGTGATAACTCTGGGGGAATGCTCTGGGAATCCCCTAAGCAGAGTCCAGAGATGCTGTTAAAGATCCTACAATGCACAAGAGGCCTCACAAGGAAAACAGTCCCTCAGAAATACCCATAGTGAGCTAGGCATAGCAGTAGACGCTGCCGCTCCAGTACTCTGAGGGGCTAAGGCAGGAAGACTTGAATTTCAAGCCCAGCCTGGGCAACACAGTGAGACCTTGTCTCAAAAGAGGGGAAGGTTTGTGGTGCCACTTGGTATGAAGGCCCTGAGTTCAATTGCCAGTAACACACACACACACACACACACACACACACACAGTTCCAATGCTGCTGTTGAAGAATGCTACTCCAGAGTAGTAGGGACATGTGCATCATGGCTACCACCATGGAAATCTTTCTTATTTGTAGTTATCGAATCTAACATCTAAAGAAATTTAATATTGATCAGCAGTAGAATAAAACATGGAATGTATGCATAGGTAGAGGAAGATATGAGCACTCCACCGAAATGACAATGCTCATTGTTAAGTGCCTGCTCTCTAGCAGGCTTTCTGCGGAGTCCTTGTTGAACATCTCTGGTCCTCACGGTTCTGCAAGGACAGCAGAGGTTTTTCTTCCATTCCACGGGGATGCAACAGCTGAAGCACAGGGGGCTTCACAAATGTGCTTCAAATCACATGGACAGGAAGGAGCAGCACCAGGGCTAGGTACTGGAGTGACACCAAATCCCACAATGGTTCCCCTGCAGCTTCAGAATGATCCTTTCTCACTGGGGAGGAAAGCCCAGAAAGAAGATCCTCAGAACCTTGCATCATGAGTGACATCTATTTCCCTTTGAGCAATTTGCCTGACCAGAAATTCCCGTCCCACAGCCGGGTCAGCAGATGAGTCCACGCTCAGACCCAGTCAGTCTCTAGCCTGTTGATTCCAGCTTCTGCTCAAGCAAGGGGGACACCTGCCTGGGCTGTGCTCCACCCCCTCCAGGCCTTTTCAGGTTTGGTTTCTTCTCCTCTTTTCCATAACCCTGCACAATAGGCAGAGCAATCATCTTCATCTAAATCACCTTTAGAATTGAAAAACTGGCACTTGAAAAGGTAAATTGCTCAAGGACCTGTGGCTCGGAAGGGACAACAAGAACAGAATCAAAGTCCTCCTTTTAACCCGGCTTTTTGTGTATTCTTATTTTGTTTTGTGGATGAATGGCCTAGCCCTGCCTGCCTTTTAACTGTCTTGTGCTTGTTTGTGAATAATTCTGTGGCCCTTTTCCCAGAAAATGTCAAAGACTGACATTTTCATGCACTATGTTTAAGTAAGTAAACTTTCTGCAATTTTCTCATTTATTTCACATTGTTGGGATAATATTTAGCTAAGTCCCACACTGCCTCTTCTCAGATGCTCTGTATAGCTACGTCTAAATATGTGTATGCAGCTATGATTTGCTTTAAAACTGTAGCAGAAGGGTGTGTGGTCTTTTATGCTGTTACAAATGAGTTTTCTGTTGATCTCAGGATGGGCAGCTGTGCTCCCCATTTTCCAGAAGTCTCTCCTCCAACTGACCCTGTCGGCGTTGAGGGCAATAAAGTTGTTTAGCTGGCTCAGACATGGCACTAGAGGAAAAAAAAAGTTCTTGCAAAGTTGGGCATTGGCACTGTCTTGGTTACTTTTTACTCGTTGCTGGGACAAATACCCGACACTCAAAATGAAGGCAGGAAAGGTTTATTTAGTTCTCAGTTACTGGAGGTTTCAGTCCATATTCGGCTGGCCCAAGGCTGAGTGGAACAGGGCAGAGAGCATCCAGTTCATGGCGGCAGAAACAGCAACAAAATGGTGACAGAGGCAGCCCAGCAAACAGGGCAACAGAGCAACAGCACTTGAGTCTGTCTCTCTGTCTCTCTTTTTAAATTACATCAGGCTCTCTGCCTTAGTTTATCTGCCTCAGTCCACACCTATAGTCTCAGCAGTACTCAGACCATAATCCCAACAGTACTAAAACACGTAATCCCAGTGGATCATCATTCAAGTCCCAAATTCTAGATGTCCCCGCCCCATGATTGCATGAGGTTTTGGGGGCACAACTAGACATAAACCAAAACAGGCACAAAAACAAAAACTGAAATGTTAACCCACGTCTCACACCAAAGTAAATTCAAAGAGTGATGCAAAGAAATAGGACTTTCCTAGCCAAAACAAGAGAGAATAGCTGTTTGCTGTAGGGATAAAGACTTTATACGTAGGAAGAACACACACACGTGCCATTTAAAAAAAAAAAAAAAAAAGCAAAGGAATAAAGCAATAGGACTGAGAAGTAAAGCATGGTAAACTTTTCCTCATCAAAAAATTTTAAATAAAAGTAGAAGTCAGGAGTCAGGCATGATGGCACACGCCTGTAATCCCAGAACTTGGGTGGCTGAGACAGAAAGATCAGTGCGAGTTTGAGACCAGCCTGGGCTACAAAAGTGAGCTCAAGGCGCCTGAACTACATAGCAAGACCTTGTCTCAAAAGGACAAAAAAAAAAAAAAAAGTAGAAGTCAGTAATGAAGGTAGAAATTGAAAGGGAGCAAAAGGAATATCTGGTGGATTCTTGGGGCTTCCCGGGTATGTATTGCTGAATCTGCTAATGTAGGCCACAGTGGCTCTTACTGAATGGAATACTTATTTTGTATTTGTGTGCATGTGCATATACCTGTGCCTGTGTGTGTGTGTGTGTGTGTGTGTGTGTATGTGTGCACGGTCATGCAGGCAATAAAAAGTCAAAAGCAAGAGACTGAGGGTATAGCCTAGAGCATGTGTTTAGCATTCCCAAAGTCCGGAGTTCAGTTTACAGCACTGAAGAAAAAAAAATGTCAAAGACAAACATATTTCATGACTTTTTTTTTTTTGTGGAACCAGGGAGTAAACTCAGGACCTTGCACTTGCCAGTCAGGCACTTGTGCCCCTGCGCTAGCTCCCTGGCCCCCTATTTCATGAATCTGACAGAGAAATGTAAAATAAAAAATGAAATTCTAACAATTAAAAAATCGACTGACTAGAGAAAATATAAATGAATAATAAGCATAGGCACATTTTCAATGGAAATACTTTTATCAATAAAAGCAACATTTGCATAGGATGAAGAAACTTCCCACAGCTTACTTCATTCTTTTTAGACTTAGGGTTGCTCCTCTAAACAAAATGACTGTGAACAGTTTCTCCCTCATCCTTCCAGGGAATTTCTGTGCTTATTATAAATGTAATTATAGGGGGCCGGATGGCTCAGTGGTCTAAAGCGCCTGCTTGGGCTGCTTCAGGGACCAAAGTTTGATCCCCGGCACCACATGCTGTGCCAGCCCTGCCCTCGGGGCAGGCTGAGCCAGCCATAAAAATGAGTGAATAAACGAAGGTTCTGAAACAAGGAAAAAAAATTTTTAAAAAAGTAATTCTTTAAAAAAATGTAATTATACTATGATGATGCTAATATTTTTCTTTCAGAAAGTTTTTAGACATATATATATATATATATATATATATGCACACACACAAAATGGAGGGGCCACTGAGGTAGCTCAGCGGTCTAAAGCATCTGCTTTGGCAAGCTTAGGCAACTGAAGGGACCGAGGTTCAATCCCTGGCACAACATGCTGCACCAGGCCCATCCCAGGGCAGGCTGAGCTGGCATAACATAAATAGATAAATAAAGTTAACAAAACGAAAAAAGAAAGAAAGAAAGAAAGAATCTAAACCAAATGGAATTGTACTTCATGGAGTAATCAGTTTGTATTTATTTTCCCTCAAACTCTCATAGAGAATGTTTCTTATTAGTACATGAAAATATACTTCATTCTTTTTCATGAATTCAATTATTCCAGCACACCACAATTTTGCTAGCTCTTTTTCTGTTAGTGACACTTAGAGAAACACTTTTTTGGGGTGGTGGGGGGAGCCTGGCTCAGTCTACCTTAAGGGAAGGTCTCATGCTCCATGTGGAGGAGGGGATCAAATCTCAGTCCTGGTCTGGACCCTGAGTGGCTTTGCCAAAGCATGTGCTTTGATCAACTGTGGTACCTGGCAACACACTCTATTAGTGACACTTAGGCTTTGTTCCTGGATATATGTGTATGAGATTATTAGCAATGCTGGTAATATCTGGTATAAATATCTACACTTCGGGTTTTCATTTATCAGAAAATTATCATAATTTTTTTGGAAATGAGCTTGCAAATATTCTGCAAAACACTTCAAATTTCTCTCCAAGGAATTTGTTTCAATATTTACTTCTGTGAAAGACACATGACAGCGCTGTCTTTCTCCATGCTAGATCTCACCTGATGGGTTAAAAGGGGCTCTGTATTTTGCCTAGCGCTCCAGTGGGACAAATACCTGACACCCAAAATGAAAGAGGGAAAGGTTTATTTAGCTCACAGTTACTGGAGGTTTGAGTCCGTACTCAGCTGGGTCCAAGGCATTCTGGCACATGACAGAGGGCAGCAGTTCATGGAGGCAGAAGACAGCAAAACAGCAAGAGCAAGAAGGAGTAGCAGCAACAATGGCAACAGAGAGCAAGCTCTTCTCCCTTCAGTTGCTTTCAGTCTACCAGCCCAACGCTGGGGGAAGTACCCACACCCATAATCCCGGCAGTACTAAGACCCATGATCCCGGTGGATCACAAGTTAATCTCTTAAAGTCCAATCCCCATAACTGCATGAGACTTTGGAGGAACAGCTAGACCCAAACCATAACAGGTGGCCAGGGGACAGAGGTATTGCTTGGAGCCTGGCACAAGTAGTATTTAAAGGCCCAGTATGGATGAGAATATCTGTGACAGAAAGAAAAGAGAAAAGGGCTGCAAGTGGAACAGAACTGTTCAGTTCTGCCTCCAGCTCTGGCTGGGCACAGCTCTTTGAAAGCACTGTATCCATTTCTTCCTAGTCTTCAGAGGTCTGCCGGTCCACCTAACTCTCTGACAAATGTCTTGTCAGTGATGCTGGGAGTACTTCCCATGTTACGGGGTCAAAGTTTCATAGGTGTGACGTTTTCCCCTAGCTGTGAGAAGTTACTGCCCTCCTCCAGTCCTGTGTCCACGCGGCCGTGGAGAGCCCGGCACCTCTCCCTTGGCGCGCATCCGCCTTCCTCTGGGCCTCTTCCTGTGGTCCTGCTGGCTGAGAAGCAAGGCTGGCCGAGGTTCTCACCAGTTCCGCGGCCCACTGCCAGAGCCCTGCTCCGACGTGATCTCTGGCTCCCACCCGCTGTCCTCTGACCTGCTTGGAGACCGCTGGGATGCTGATTTCTTTGACTCCGCTTTCGGCCTACGCCGTTCTTAGTTGGCTCGGCGTGGAGATTGCCTCAGTCTGTCTCTCGCCCTCCCGCTACTGGGGAAGGAAACGTTAGCGAGAGTGCCCTGCGGGGGTGAATATTTTCTGTCAAGTTCCTCCTTTCGGAGGCTGCTTCTTCCTCCCAGGGAGCCAGGCCTCGAAGTTCTCCCGCTCTGGCCTTGGAGCTGCAGCTGTACCGTCCTCAAATTTATCCCAGCTTTGCTCTAATTCAAGCCGCTTTACATCCCGAAGTTCTAAGTCGGCCAGGGATGCTGCTGTTTCTCTCAATGGTGAGGAAGCACCTTCCGCCGTCCCCCAACCCCTTGTCCCCCAAGGGCGTCTGAGAAGTGAGGAGTTAAACTGGGGGCGGGGGGAGCAGAAGCAAAGAGAAGTTAATTGTCTTGGTAATTCCCCAAATCTTTGGGAAGGACCCAGTGTTACTTCATTATGAAGGTAGGAAAATGCAAGATCGGAGAGGTTGAACCTGGACTGTGCTCAGACCAAAAAGCTGACACCCAGCTACCTTGAACGCGCCCGCTCTCTGAAGAGCTTCTATTACCCACTGAAGCTGGGTGCTGTTTCTCTTACAACAGCCTAAAAACCCAGAGGAAGCTTTAGTCTCTTTTTGTTTTCTTAACCCTATCAGATTGTAAAATTGTTTGGAATTCGGCGAGCTAATTAAAAACATTTTTATGTGAATGGGAGCCTACTGAGATAGTTGGTTTTTGAACATTAGCAGTTACTGTGGACAAACCCAGGAAATATTTTCTCCTCAGTTGCCGAGGGGCTGCCTGCGCATATCCTGTGCTTCTTGCATTTCTTTCTATCTCTCTCTCTGAACATTTTATTAGTTTCTGCCCTTACAATATTTGGCATTTGTTTGGGCATTTTTTCCCCTTAAAGTCCAAGTTTAACATCATTTGATGGGTCAAAGTGGCATTTCACTAGGGCTCATTCTGCATCAGTTGTAATGATAAATAAGATTAAGTGGCCGGGCGTGGTGGCTCACGCCTGTAATCCCAGCACTTGGGAGGCTGAGGCAGGAGGATCGTTGTGAGTTCAAGACTCAGCCTGGGCTACAAAAGTGAGCTCAAAGCCAGCCTGAACTGCACAGTGAGACCCTGTCTCAAAAAATCAAAAAAAAAAAATAAATAAAAATAAAAATAAAAATAAATAAAAAAAGATTAAGTGGATTTCTTTTTTCTGTTTAAAAGCTATTAACGGGTTTTTGTGTGTGTGTGTGTGTGTGAACTGTCTACTCATGTTCTCTGCCCATTTTTCTTGCTGGATCTTTGGTCTCTTGTCATGCGTTTGTTGCAGGCAGCTGAGTTAGGAATATTATAGGCATCCAGACAGGGCCGGGCCCTCAAAGCAGATAACACAGGAGAGGAGATACAACTGTGGGAGGGGCGGGTGCTCCTGCTGTGAGCCAGACCTGAAGGCCAAAGATCAAACAAATGCTGACCTCCCTGAAGATTAGCATCAGTGATTGATATTCTAAATAGGGATCAATCACCTTAAAAGAGTCCCAGAGTCACTAACCCAACCCCCAACAGCAGGAGACCTTGTCCCAGTATTCATGCCTACTTGCTATTTGGTATTGGATTTAATCAATTTTACCTGAGCAATGGTGCTTGTAATCTCATTGGGTGACCACAGTTTTGTCCCACTTCGTGCCCCCAAAGCGAATTCCCATGTTTTCACCTTAGACCCACCTCACCACATGGTTTCACTCTATAAAAGTCCCTGGAAGAGACAGCTTCCTGAGACCACCCACTCGGCCCCCCTACCCCCCCCCATCCTGTCTCAGAAGGGAGTCTTCTTTCCCTGGATAAATATGTTCTGCTCATTACCGCCGTTTGTTCCTAAAATTCATTCTTTAGGAATGAACTGTCCCAGGTCAGGTTGGGAGATCAGTTTTCCCAATGCCATTTGGAGGATTTCTTCGTATAGTAAGGAAAATAGTCTTTGTCATAAGCATTTGAAACATCTTTAGCTTGTTGCTTGTATTTTAGGGCTTAACAAATTTTCATAAAACATACAGCTATTTTAATGGTACCTAATTTAGCATTCTTTTCTTTTTGGATCTCTTTTTAAGTATACAAATCTTAACAAGTGTTCCCATCCTTAAAATTATAACAAGAGCCTTTCATATTTTCTTCTACTGGTTTTGTATATTTATTTTCTTTTTTTATTACTCTTAATAAGAAATATCAATATCAAGCTGGGCGTGGTGGCGCATGCCTGTAATCCCAGCACTCGGGAGGCTGAGGCAGGAGGATCAATGTGAGTTTGAGACCAGCCCGAGCTATAAAAGTGAGCTCAAGGCCAGCCTGAACTGCATAGTGAAACCCTGTCTCACAAAGACAAAAAAAAAAAAATCAATATCATAGTTTCACAACACTTTAGTAGTACATTTGCAATAATTGACACATTACATATTATCCTCACAATAGTAATACAGAGCACAGGGTGTGGACATGGACATGATACATCTTCTAATTGATATTGCTAAGGAAAGAAAAAAATATTCTCTTTGTTTTTTTTTTTTAAAGTTAAAATGTCACATTTATTTTAACACACCTAAATTAAGGATGGAAAGGTGGGGGCCGGCGGGATGGCTCAGTGGTCTAAAGTGCCTGCTTGGGAAAGCTTGGGCGGCTTCAGGGACCGTGGTTCGATCCCCAGCATCACATGCTGCGCCGGCCCTGCCCTCAGGGCGGGCTGAGCCAGCCGTAAACATGAGAATAAACAAACAAAGGCTCTGAAACAAGAAAAATAAATAAATAAATAAAATTTAAAAAGTCTTTAAAAAAAAAGGATGGAAAGGTGAAACAATACGGTACAATATACAGAGCGTATCAAAGATGCAGCCTTCCTAAAATTCATGCTATAGAAAAGATAAAGAATGACACAATGGAGAACAGGCCTAGTTTTAATCAAACTTTCATAATTGATTTTTATTTTTATTTATTTATTTATTTATTTGTCTCTTTGAGGCAGGGTCTCATTATGCAGTTCAGGCTGGTCCTGAGCTCACTTTTGTAGCCCAGGCTGGTCTTGAACTCACATCAATCCTCCTGCCTCAGCCTCCCGAGTGCTGGGATTACAGGCGTGCACCACCATGCCCGGCTCATAATTGATTTTTAAACCTATGCAATTACAATAATCTCCAAAGGATTTGGCAAAAATTTTCTATTTCCAATCTTCTAAAGTAGATAGATGTGCTTACCATAAAGCTAATTTTAAGAGCACACAAAAGTTGATCACAACAGTAAGATTAAATCCAGCAACCCACATTAACAAAGAGTAGAAGATCCTGAATAGATGCCTTCATCAGAAAACTGGCACCCAAGGTCCCTGCCTAAGTCCTCACTACAAAGCAGCACACAACTCAGGGGGCCTGTGACTGTGCTGCGTTTGCTGTCCTTAGGAAAATTCACACGGCTAAGTGGTCTTTACAGGTGATCCACATCCATCTACATTAAGCATCCTGCAATAGTGTGATTATAAGGCCACAATACTTCTTTTGGGGAAAATCCTTCAGGTTTTTATTTGGTTACTTTGAGGATCTCACTGTGCAGTTTATACTGGGCTCAAACCTCAGCCTCCTAAGTGCTGGGATTATATACATGTGTCACTATGCCCAGCAATGTAGTGAATTTTAAGATCAATGTTGTTCAGTCTTTGAAATAGTGTTTTAATTGAACTGAGGTTAGACATTTGTAGATACTACATATATCATGACTAGTATATTAAAATTATTTATACTAGTTATATCTAATATCCAAAGAAAATCTGCTACTAAATTCTTACAGTAGATATTAGTCTCATGCTTATAATTGATCCCATACATATATTTATAGATCAGCATGATTTTAGTGTCTATTGTTTTACTAATCAGAAACACAGCATGTATAGAACAAACAAGTGGTGCGGCCACTCAGTGATGACAAAAGCTCTTCAAGGGAGCTGTCCACGCTCAGATACAAATCCCCACGTCAGCCAAGCCGGATGCCATTCTTCATCAAAAAGTGCTGGTGGAGGTTGTCAGCGGCCTTCCAATGTAGGTCCCCAGGCCAATGGCTAACAGATGAGACAGCAGCAGAGATGGAAGAAAGACCTTGAGGATTTCTGCTGAGAAGATGCCCCCTTTCTTCATAACACTCGTGTTTCTCATGCTGAGCGTAGCTGTGCGCTTAGGAACTCCTTGAGGGGAATATTTTCCGGCCGACTTGACCAGTCCCATATCCAATCGGAGTTCTTCTTCAAGATGCTTTCAACCTCTTTCCTTCTCTTAATATAATCCTCCTCGGACTGAGAGCTGTTCTTCTCTCCAATGCTGTGTGTATCCGTTTCAGAAGCTCTGTTAACATCTTGGGGCGTCTGTGAGTAAGGGGGGGCTGTCACAGTGAGAACTCTTGGAGCTGCTCCGGCCGGATTCATGCTGGGCATCTAGCAGTATTTTTTCCATGTCACCATTATAAATAGAAACCGAGGCTGGAACACTGCTCCCATTCCCATTATTGCTGAAGTGCAACTCTACCCAGGAGCCCTGCAGGTTCTCCTCCTGCAGCCCAGGGACCCCACTCTGCGACATGGCACCAGAGGCTACTCGACAGGGGTTCCACGCCCAGCTGTGACGGCGCCTGGGTGACGAGCACAACACAGCCGGTGAGCCGCGGGCCTGCCACTCTACTCTCCTTTTCTTTGAACTAAGAGAAAGTTGATGTATACATAGTCCAATGTTCCGTAATTGCAGTGGGTTACCGGTGAAGCTGGCAATGTTGGAGGTTGTTGATTTTAGCCTCTTACAACTCATCATACTAATCCACTTCTGCTTTTTATGCCTCGTAATTAAGCTTTTCCACTGGGTGATTAAGGGCAAGTTAAAGCAAGACCTGTATAACAAAACATTCATCTTTTGTATCTTCCCAGGTCAAATCCCCTCAGGATTGACTTTGGAACCATGTACAGTGCTTTGTAGAACTGTTGTCTGTATATATTTCTTTTCAAGCTACATCAACAATTTGTGGGGCCAGGGAGATAGCTCCATGGCACAAGTGCCTGCCTGGCAAGAAAGTACAAGGTCATGAGTTTGAACCCTGGTCCAAAAAAAAAATTGTGGTTGACCTGAATAAGCCTCTTCTACCTCTGACCCTGTGCTCCTTTGAGTCTGTCTTTAACACAGGGGCCAGAATGACTCATGGTTTCCACTGCCCATGCATAAAGGCCAGTTCTCACATGGCACACCCGGGGATGTGACAGTTTTCCCCAGGGTCTTTTGCTGGCTTTGTTTTGCATGTGTTTTCAGCACATACTTCTGCTAAGAGTCTGTTCTTGCTCTCCTCTCATGATTATTCCTTTGGTGTTGATGCAGGAAGAAAAAGTGATCTTTTAACCTGAAAAACACTTGGACGAGTTCGTGTTCTCTAAAACCGAAGAATGAATTTTAGCAATGAGATGGAAGTTTATTTGTTTATTTTATTTTTTTTAAAGAATTTTTTATTTTATTTATTTATTTTTTTTCTTGTTGCAGAACCTTTATTTGTTTATTCACTCATTTTTATGGCCGGCTCAGCCAGCCCTGAGGGCAGGGCTGGCACAGCATGTGGTGCTGGGGATGGAACCGCGGTCCCTGAAGCCACCCAAGCTTTCCCAAGCAGGCACTTTAGACCACTGAGCCATCCCGCCGGGCCCTAGATGGAGGTTTAGAATAGAAAATTTTGGGGGAAGGAAAGCTTCTGTCCAAGAGGGGAACAGAAGGGGGGCCTGAGTGGGTTGCCCAAGAAATTGTCTTTCTTTAGGGGTCTTATAGGGCAAAACCATATGATAAGGCAGACCAAAGGTGAAACTAGGGGAACTTGCTTAGGTGGTCATGAGGTGGGACAAAGTCATGGTCGGCCAATGAGATTACAGGTATCATTGTTCAGGTAAAATTGATTAAATCGGGAGCAAATTAGGGAGCAAGTCACTTCGAAAGCGGGCATGAATACGAAATAAGGGTTTATTTCTGTTGGGGTTGAGTTTCTGGCTCATTTAGGCTCTTTTAGGGTGATTGATACTCATTTAGAATATCAATCCCTGATATTTAACTTTAAGTGAGTGGGCAGCTGCATTTTTTACTCTTTTGTTTTGAGGTCTGGTCCACAGGTGGGATGCCTGTCTCTTGCAAAGCTGCATAGTCAAGTTGCTTCCCATATTGATTGCCCTGGAGGGCCTGGCCCTATCTGACTGCCTATAATATTTCTATCTAATTTGGCTGCCTTCACAGCGTGGCTTCTGTCTGGAAGATTCAGCCCTCCAGTTCTGTCCTCTGTGAAGCCTCTTTTTTTTTTTTCTTGTTTCACTCATTTTTTTATGGCCGGCTCAGCCCACCCTGAGGGCAGGGCTGGTGCAGCATGTGGTGCCGGGGATCTAACCACGGTCCCTGAAGCCACCCAGACTTTCCCAAGCAGGTGCTTTAGACCACTGAGCCATCCCACCGGGCCCTGTGAAGCCTCTCTTAACTGCCTAGGCCCCTCCCCTCTTTCTCCAGGACTGCCCCATCTCTGCTGCAGGCCACCTTTACCTCCTCTGTGCTCTGTGTCCTCTTTGTTGCCTTCTCTTTGGTCAGAGTGTTGGCTGTGTTTTCTTAAAAACTTATACTCCTAGCACTTGTGCAGATTTTGAAACATAACCACTTTCCCATCATTGTTTACTCTGTTAGATAGGGTTTCTTATTCTATTTTAATGTTTCTGAAAGTAGATTTAGGAACTAACTGCTTTGTTCAGAATAGCCTGACATTAAAAGTGGGAATTATTGAAACTTATACTGAAGCACCAAGTCGGAGTTTCTAGGGATTAGGCTCCTGAATGAGGCCTTTACTAGCTCCACAGGGAATTCTTACTGCTTAGACCTGCAAACGGTGCCACAGAAAGCAGGGGCCAGTTAGAGAAGGTAAGTGCTAGGTGGTAGGCCTGGGAGAGTTAAAAAATGGTCTGGCTATGAAACGCAGGTAGGCCTGGGGAAATAGGTCAGTGGAATAAGTGCTTGCCTGGGAAATGCAAGGTCTTGAGTTTGAACCCTGATACCATCAGAAAGAAAGAAAGAAAGAAAGAAAGAAAGAAAGAAAGAAAGAAAGAAAGAAAGAAAGAAAGGCAGCATTGTGTTACTGGTGTAATTTTCCAGATATATTTTCTCTATAAAAGTTCTTCAAGAACTATTGTTAATTATTTGGGGAAAAAAGCAAAAGGCAGGATGGTGTGGTCATGCGTATTCTCTGAAAAACTGTAAGTTTACTTCAAAAGCTTAAAAATAGTACTTATCTCTAGGGCGTGTGACTGGTGGGGCAAGGGATGAGTAAGATCGGAGTATTATTTGTGAGAAGTTTTTCCACGTAGCACTGCACTTTCATAATAACATTACTGCTTATATGTAAGCTGTGGTTGGCCATATGCAGTGGCTCTCAATCTTTCTAATGCCATGACCCCGCAATACAGATCCTCATGTTGTGGTGACCCCAAACCAAAAAATAATTTTGGTGCCTACTTCTAAACTTCTAAACTGGCTAGCTGGGCGTGGTGGTGCATGCCTGTAATCCCAGCACTTGGGAGGCTGAGGCAGGAGGATTGGTGTGAGTTTGGGACCAGGCTTGACTATAAAAGTTAGCTCAAGGCCAGCCTGAACTGCATAGTGAGATCCTGTCTTAAAAAGACAAAAACAAAACAAACAAACAAAAAACTGTAATTTTGCTACAGTTATGATTTCTGATGGCTTTAGGTGACCCCTGTGTTTTGGGTTGTTTGATTCCTGCCAGGGTCACATCCTGCAGATTGAGAACCACTGATTTACAGCAATGCCCTGAAAAATTGCCTTTATCTCATCTTGAAATGTGGTAGAATATTATAAATGTTTTGTACCTTTGAAATTGGGAAGGAAGCAATCCTTTGAAAGAAGCACAAGCCCTGCAAAGAAAAGCCCGATTTGAAAAAGAAAACGAGGGGCCCGGTGGGATGGCTCAGTGGTCTAAAGTGCCTCCTTGAGGAATCTTGGGCGACTTCAGGAACCGAGGTTCATTCCTCGGCACCACATGCTGCGCCAGCCCTGCCCTCGGGGTGGGCTGCGCCGGCCATGAAAAATGAGTGAATATACAAACAAAGGTTTTGAAACAAGAAAAAAATAAAATAAAATAAAATAAAATAAAATAAAAAATTCTTAAAAAAAAAAAAAAAGAAAAGAAAAAGAAAACGGAAGTCTCATTCACACCACAGACAATTAACCCTGTGATGGGAGCGGCTCAGCAGGATTCAGGGCTTCATTGTGCCGCACAGGCATCTCCCTCACCGAGTTCCCAATCTTTCCATCCCCCATGCCTCACCTGCAGTGTCAGAGGCCGCCAGGAGTCTGTGCACTGTGTTCTGGGCTTTCTTACTCTGAGAATTTCTATGCGAATGAAAAATCCCACAGTGTGTGACTTTTGGCTTCTGGCTTCGTTCATTTAGCATGGACCTTAGGTTCATTTCTGTTGTAAATCCAATCAGCACCTTTCTTCTTCATTATGGGCAAGTACTACTCCATTGCATAGGTACAGCACCTGGCCTTCAGACCTGATGGCACTTAGGCCTTCAAGAGGACAAGACACTGAGCCTCTCTGAGCATCAGTCTCCTAAACTCTAAAATGGGAACAATAATAAGAATTTGGACACCTTCATGACAGAGTTGTTAGGGACTACAGTGTGGAAGTTGAGGCAGGATTGCAAGTTTGAGCCCACCCTGGGCCACTTAGGAACTCAATAAGATCCTGTCTCAAAAACAGGAAATAAAAAACACTCAGACATATCTTATGGTGAAGAACCTGAATCCAAACCCCGGTATTATAAAAAGAAAAAAACAAACCAGAAGTGCACAAAGACACCTTCACGGGGCAGCCGGCAAGCAGAACCGCGGGCTACTGACTGAGCTCGGCGAGAAGACAAGCTGCAGAACCCTGTCGTGGGACAGAAGGTGAGGCAGACCCTCTGGTGACCCTGCTGTCTCCGATGCCTAGACGCCGGGGCTCAACATCGGAAGGCCTCTGGGGAGAGAGGCAGGGAATGGACGGGAGGGGACAGCTCCACCCAGCGAGCAGGACAGGATAGGTGGCTGGAGCGCCCAGGGACTCTCAGGGGAGTCAGGTGTCCTCCCTGGCTGGCAGACTTGGGCCCAGACCTGCTGCCCGGTGTGAAGTGGTCAGCAGCGATGGATGCCCTCATGTCCTGCTGCCCTTGGGGCTCTCTGCGCCGCGCGGACACGAGGCCACCACAAAAGCCAGTGTAGCTGACCAAGAGTAATCAATGAAACTAGCTATTCGGAAAATCCGATTTGTTTAAGTATTGCCCCATTTTTCATGATAAAAAGGCCTGCATTCCCTCAGCCTTCCCTCCCAGAGTAGCCAGCACGAGCTCCCCTCGGGAATTTGCTTGAGAAAAACCAGCTTGCTCTTGGTGCCTCTGCTTGTGGCCTATTAATCATATCGCTGTGATCTGACGGTTTTAGCTCTTTTGGAAAGATGCGAAGGGGAAAACCCAGGTAAAATAGATTCTCTAGATTAGTTTTTGGTTTTCATATTGGTTGTACCAAATGTACACTCCCACCCAACAGTGAAGAGGCTTCCTTTCCCCCGCTAGTCAGGCCAGATTTGTTACTGGTTGATTTCTTGATGAAAGTCATGTTTTTTTCTGGAGATGGAATTTCAACATTGTTTTAGTTTGCAACTTTCCCATGACCAGTGATGCTGAACACTTTTGCATGTATTTATTTGACATTTGTACTTCTTCATCCAAGAAGTGTCTTTTCATTTCAGATCCCATTTTTGAAGTGGGTCTTTAACTTGGGGGGCAAGGGTCTGACTTTTTGAGTTTTTTATTTATCTGAGATAGTAATCCTTTGTTCAGGGAATAGTTGGTAAATTTTTTTCCCTTCCGTGGGTTGTCTTTTCATTCTGTTGGTGGTTTATTTTGCTGTGTGAAAGCATTTTAATCTGAAGGAATCCCAGTTATTGATTATCTGTAGTATGTCCTGTGTAAAGTCTATTGTTATACCTTTGTCTTCAAGAATTTTACCTATTCTGTTTCCAGCTAAATAAGTATTTCTGATTTAATATTTAGATCATTGATCCACTTCAATTTTAATGTAGCTCATGGTGAAAGATATCTTTGGCACATGGAAAGCCAGGTGTTTTGTTATTGTTGTTTTTTTGGTTTCTTTTCCAGACCATTTATTAAAGAAGCTAACTTTCTTCCGGTGAAGGTGTTTGGTCCTTTTGTCAAATATAAGGGGGCTGAGTGTGTTTGGAGTTGTTTCTGTATCTTCTAGTCTGTTCCATTGGACTATAGGACTGTTTTCTTCCTCTTCCTTTTTTATGTCTCTTTCTCCTCTCTTTCTCTCCCCTTCTCTTCCTCATCCTGTTCCTCTTCCTCTTCCTCTTTTCCTCCTTCTCATCTTTTCTTCTTTCTTTTTTCAGTACCATGATGCTTTTTATTGTAGTAGCTATTCAGCATAATTTGAAGTTTGAGTTGGGGATTGAAATGTCCACTGCTTGCCTTTGTTGCCTATAATTCTTTTTTTTTTTTTTTGTCTTTTTGATACATGGTCTCAAGCTATGTGGTTCAGGCTGGCCTTGAGCTCACTTTTGCAGCCCAGGCTAGTCTCAAACTCACACTGATCCTCTTGCCTCAGCCTGCCAAGTGCTGAGATTACAGGCGTGTGCCACCAGGCCTGGCTTGCTGAGTATAATTCTAGTTTTTGTCTGACTCCGAATGCATTTTAGGATTGTTTTCTCCAGTATTGTGATCTATGCTATTAGTATTTTGATTGAGATTGCATTAACTCTGTAAAAGAGTTTTGGCAATATGGCCATTTTCACTATATTGGTTCTTCCTCTCCAAAAACAATGGATCTCTTTCTATTTCCAGATAATTTCTGTCTCCTTTTTCAGAGTATTATAGTTTTCAATGTAAAGGGCTTTGACTTTATTCATAAAAATGATTCCTAACTATTTCAGTTTTGCTATTATAAAAGATGTTGTTCTCCTAATTTTTCTCAGTGAGTTTATTATTTACATACAGGAATGTTATTGATTTTTGAGTGTTGACCTTATATAAGGCTGTATGGCTGCACTAGTGAGTTTGGTTATTAATTCTAGGATTCTTTTGGCAGAGTTTCTGGAGTTTCCTATAGACAGTATCATGTCATCCACAAATACTGATAATTTTAACTTCTTCCTTTTCTATCTTTATTCCTTTTATTTCTTTCTCTTGTCTAATTGCTCTGGCTGGTTTCCAGAACTATACTGAATAGTAGATATCCTTTCTTGTGCCTAATTTTACAGTGAAAGATTTCGTTTTTTGTCCATTTAGAATAATGTTGACTGTTGGTTTTGTTGTAGGCAGCTAAATGCAGCAGAAATATAGGTAGTTGGACAGGAGACAATATGGAAGACAAGGTGACTTTGCAACTTTGGAAGAGACAGGCACTCCCACTATGGGGCCTGACCTCAAGACAAAAGAGGAAACAAATGCAGCAAATGCTTCCCTAGGTATGGGTATCAGCAATTAATTATAAATAGGTATCAGTCACCTTGAAAGAACTAGAAAGAGTCACTAACCACTTCCACGTAAGTGCTTATTCTACTAAGCTATCTCCCCAGCCCTAACCCAACCCCCAACAGGAAGAGACCTTGTTCTGTATTCATGCCTGCTTGTTACAAGATTTACTTCCCCAGTTGATCCTGATTTTAATCAGTTTTACTTAAGCAATGGTGCTTGTAACCTCATTGGTTGACCACAGTTTTGTCTCACCTCATGCTCACCTAAGTGAGTTCCCATGTTCTCAAATCCTGGCTTATTTTCCAGTCCTGGTGCCATGGGAGCCTAGGTCTCCCCTAAAGCTGTAGTGATCATGAAAAGTCAATGTTTTTAATTAATTTAGGGCATTGAGGGAGTCATGATAGTGCAACTAAAGATCCTCACAAAAGGGGACTTCCAGAGCTGCTCCAGAAAACAGCAAGACTGATGAGATAAATACGCTTAAGTCAGGGGAAAAATTCTGAGAGGGATTTTATGGCAACATAACTTTTTTTTTTTTATTTAAACAATTTATTTAACTGAAGTGGACTTACATTTGTTTCTTAAGTGACTTCCATTTATTTGGATACATCTTTTCCCAATGGTGATTTACAAGATCTTCAAGCCAATATAAATATTTTATAAATATTTGGGTATATACCTGCACAATACCTCAGCAATACTTTTCAGCAAGAAAACACTGAAGAGTAAAGACCAGACACACTACAGTGAAAATCTGCTGAGATATGTTTGAGGTAAGAAGGCACCACATACCGCTTTAACTAAAAAAATCACCCTTACAACACAGGGCAGTTTTATTTTTATACAGGACCTAGAACACTTAAGCTGTCAATTAGGTGGTGAATGGCAGAACTACACCCCAGTTTATGCCATGAATTCATAGGGAATAGGTTCCAACAACTCAGGTTCCTTCCCATTGGTCCTCACAAAGTGTGCTTCTCTGGGAGGGGCAGGCTGGTGCTTCAGTTGAACCCAAGTACCTTTCTCTTTGGCTTCTTTCTTTTTCTTTTTTAAAGAATTTTTTAAAATATTTTTTATGTATTTATTTTTTTCTTGTTTCAGAACCTTTGTTTATTCACTCATTTTTATGGCCGGTTCAGCCTGCCCCGAGGGCAGGGCTGGTGCAGCATGTGGTGCCGGGGATCGAACTGTGGTCCCTGAATCTGTCCAAGGTTTCCCAAGCAGGCGCTTTAGACCACCGAGCCATCCCGCCGGGCCCCATGGCTTCTTTCTTTTTCTGATCATTTTCCTTGACACATTTCAGGAAGCTATCACGACTTTTTGAATGTTTAATATGCTCAATATGTACGTTAATCCTCTTGGCAAGTATCTTGCCCTTAACTTGCTTGTTTACAACAATGCCAACAGCATGCTGGGTAACATTGTAGACTGTTCCTGTTTTGCCATGGTAACATTTGTGAGGCACTCATTTTTGCACAGTACCTATTCCCTTGATGTCTACAATGTCACCCTTTTTGTAGATTCGCATGTATGTGGCCAAAGGAACCACCCCATATTTTCTAAAGGGCCTGGAGAAAATATAACCGGTTCCCCTCCTCTTGCCCTTTGTGTTAGTCATTTTGACAAATTACTGGAAGATGGCGGTTCCGGCCGAAAGGAAGGTATGGCAACATAACTTTTGCTGTACTGCTGTACTAATTTTTTTAATTTTTTTTTTTTTTCTTGTTTCAGAACCTTTGTTTGTTTATTCACTCATTTTTATGGCCGGCTCAGCCTGCCCCAAGGGCAGGGCTGGTGCAGCATGTGATGCCGGGGATCGAACCGCGGTCCATGAAGCTGCCCAAGCTTTCCCAATCAGGCGCTTTAGACCACTGAGCCATCCCGCCGGGCCCTCTGTACTAATTTTTTTAAAAAATCAAAAGAATCACATATATTTTCTTTCTTTCTTTCTTTCCTTCTCATTCCTTTCTTTCTGAACCAGAGATTGAACTCAGCCCCTTGAGCGTGCCCCGCAAGTGCTTATTCTACTAAGTTATTTCCGTAGTCTCTGATCACATATATTTTCAATCCACCCTGAATGTGTGTTCACATAGCTTAGGGAAAGTGAACGGACTTGCCGGTAGTGGCTGTGCTATGGGCTGACCCGAGAGTCCCAAGACCTCAGGAAACAGAGGGCTCCACTCAGTGAAGTCTACGAGAAATGTAAAAAGGGACAGGTGTCTTTCTTGGGTCATTTCTGTTTCTTTCCATGACCACCCTGGGTTTAAATGTAATTCAGAGTTTAAAAAGCAGCTTCATCTTTCCCAGATGTTTGAGAGTTGTGTCCTTTACTCCCTAGATGTTAGCTTGCAAGGAGTAGAAGATGATCATTGGATTGTGATGGAAGCAGAGGCTTTTTTTTTTGGAAAGGTGTGGGTGTGATGGTAGATTGATTATGTCCACTTGAATAAGAGATGTTGAACTAAATTGGTTCAGCAATTCCACACCTGCTTGTCACCTAGATGGGGTAAAGGAGAAATGAAGAGGGATGGATCAGCTTCTATTTCTTTAAAGGAGCTCAGGCCTTGACTTTACCTTTGACATTGTCTCCTGTCTTCCAGAGCAGATTCTTTTTTTAGAATTATTTATTTATTTATTTATTTATTTATTTATTTATTTTCTTGCTTCAGAACCTTTTTTTTTTTTTTTTTTTTTTTTTTTTTTTTTTTTTTTTTTTTTTTTTTTTTTTTTTTTTTTTTTTTTTTTTTTTTTTTTTTTTTTTTTTTTTTTTTTTTGGGCGGGGGGGACCAGGGTTCAAACTCACGACCTTGCACTTGCCCAGCAGGCACTTGTGCCTCAGAGCTATCTCCCCAGTCCCAGAACCTTTATTTGTTTATTCACTTATTTTTATGGCCGGCTCAGCCCGCCCCGAGGGCAGGGCTGGCACAACATGTGGTGCCGGGGATAGAAGCGCGGTCCCTGCAGCCGCCCAAGCTTTCCCAAGCAGGGGCTTTAGACCACTGAGCCATCCCGCTGGGCCCCCAGAGCAGATTCTTTTTTTTTCTGTTTTTTTTTGCGGGACCAGGGATTGAACTCAGGTCATTGCATTTGCCAGGCAAGCACTTATTCTACTGAGCTATCTCCTCAGCCCCCAGAGCAGATTCTTTAGCCTTCTGTGTAGACTCTTCAGCTTTCCATTGCAGACCCATCAGCATCCTGGTATGGACTTTCATGGACACTGCAGTAAGCTCCAGACCTTGGACTGGACCTTTCAGTCGCCGCTGTGTACACAACCCTCTTCATTCTTCCATACCAACTGTGTGGGTAGCAACGATAAACCAACCTTGGATATTCTTATGCATTTGTGTGTCTTGCAATATATCTGTTCTGTAAATGCTGACTGATACAGAGCAGAGAAAAAATCAAGAAGTAGACATGGCTAAGGGAGATGACTAGTCCAGACAGGTACAGGAAGGTGACTTGACCATGGAGACTGGGCAGCAAGGAAGCTTCTTTGAAGGGGATGTTGGGAGGTTTAGAAGGACAAGACAGACAGACTAGAAGGAAGAGTATTCCCTCCAGAATTCATATTTCAACACCACAAAGGTGGTTAATTGCATGACCTGTGTAAGGACTAATAGGAGCATTGTGGTAGTTAACATTGTGTTAACTTGAGATATCAGAAGCTTGGCTGGATTGGCTTGGTGATACCATGTCCTGGGGAACTGTCACTATTCCCCTAGGGCAACAGCTGCAGCATCTATCAAGCCTCTTTTCCTTCCACACCAACTATGAAGACCAGAGCTCCTCCAAGGAAGCCAGCAGGTGCTGTGAAGATTGGAGCTCTCTCAAAGTTATGTGGCTGCAAATAGCAAGACCTTTGAAGGAAGTGGCACCCTCACAATTCTTCCAAGGAAGTATGTGAGAGGAGAAGCCTTCCTCAACCCCTTTATGTACCCTTTTTGTGCTGAATCACTCTGCAGCTGCTTCTCCTTCCTTTGTTCTTCATTGTTTTCTGTCACCATCAACTGCTTCCTTTTGCCTTGTGCTACTCTGTCCTGGAGCCACCCAAGTATAGATGAAAACTTCCACAAACTATGATTGAAATAAACTTTTCCTTCCATTATTTTGAGTGTTGGGTATTTGTTCCAACCACAAGTGAAAAGTAATTGAGACATAATATCATACCAGGAGTGGGGTTGTTGCTATGACCACCTGACAATGTTGATTATGAGCTTTTGGGAGTGGCTTATGGGAAGAGATAGAAAAGGTTTGAAGATGTCATCTGATAGCAAAGAGCTAGAATGCCTTCAGCTCTTCTGTATCGGAGATTCTGGTCAGAGTTCAAAAGAGAAGAGTGGGCCAGACATGGTGGCGCACACCTGTAATCCCAGCACTTGAGAGGCTGAGGCAGGAGGATCGGTATGAGTTTGAGACCAGCCTGGGCCATAAAAGTGAGCCCAAGGCCAGCCTGAACTGCATAGTGAGATCCTGTCTCAAAAAGACAAAAAAAAAAAAAGAGAGAGAGAGAGTGAGAAGAGTGCTGATAAGAAGCCTGCCTGTGAGACCAGGCTGGGGAGGTTTCTGCTGGGAAAAAAGGACCGCATTGATTGTTGGACTTCAGTTGCTTTGTGTTATGGCTTGGTAGAAATTTTGTCTACATTTTGCTCCTGTCCAGAGACTTTGCCTAAGACTAAGATTAAGTGCAATAGAATAGTAAATCTTACATAAATAAATAAATAAGTAAATAAATAAATAAATAAATCTCAAAGAGATCAAATGTTAAAGCAGTGGCATGACTATTGTTTGGGACTTTTAGTCAGATTTATGTCAAAAACCAAGAGCAAAGAACCCAGCAGGAAGATTTAAAATGTCATGAGTTTGGCACTGTGGGAGAGACAGTTCAAGCCAGGAAGCTTGTTGTTATTCATGAGCTATATTAGAGGCAAACTGTGGGTGATTAAAGATGGAAATTTGGAAGAAATGGAAAAGAAAGTGTTGCTTAAGGAGAGAAAAAGACAGCCGGGCATGGTAGCGCACATCTGTAATCCCAGCACTCGGGAGGCTGAGGCAGGAGGATTGGTGCGAGTTCGAGACCAGCCTGGGCTACAAAAGTGAGCTCAAGGCCAGCCTGAACTGCGCAGTGAGACCCTGTCTCAAAAAGACAAAAAAAAAAGAGAGAAAAAGACTAAGAAATGTGGACAAAGATCCTGTGAAGGAAAATGTAAAAAAGCTAAGAAAGACGATGCTGCCCTTCAGCTGAGAAGCTGTCACCAACTCCCCGCAAACTGACAAAACAGATAAACACTGTCACTGATGCTATGACTAACTATAAAGATAGTTCAAGGCGGCAGCTCAGTGAAGTCTTCATTCAGTTACCTTCCAGGAAAGAATTACCAGAATGCTATGAATTAATTAGGAAGCCAGTGAATTTCAAAAAATAAAGGAAGGAATTCATAATCATAAGTACTAGAGCAGTGGTTGTCAACCTATGGGTCGCGACCCCGGTGGGGGTCAAACGACCAAAGCACAGGGGTCACCTAAAGCCATTGGAAAATACATATTTAAACCCATGCTATGTCACGGTGAATTGTTATTTATTGGGATTAGTAATAAATATTTCTCAACATATTATTTTTTGGTTTGGGGTCACTGCAACATGAGAAACTGTATTGCAGGGTCATGGCATTAGAGCTTGGGTGACTTGGAGAAAGATGTCATGCTTCTGTGTCATAATGCTCATATGTTGAACTTGGAGGGATTTCAGTTCTACGAAGACTCCATTGCCTTACAGTCAGTGTTTAAGAGTGCATGGCAGAGAACTAACGAAGAGGGAGAAAGTGACAAGGAAAGTCATGAGGAAGAAGAAGAGGAAGAGAAAAATAAAGAGTCCGAATCTGAGGCAAAATCTGTTAATGTGTAAATCAATCTCAATAAGAAATGTGAAGGGCTGGAGAAACAGCTCAGTAGAATAAGTGCTTGCCTGGCAAACGCAAGGACCCGAGTTCAATCCCCAGTCCCCCCCCCCCAAAAAAAAAATAATAATAATAAAAGAAATGTGAGAATGGCAAGGACAAAGGAAAAGGCAAGAAAGAGCCAAATTAAAGAAAAGCAAAGCCTGTAGGGAGTGATTTTGACAGCGACAAAGAACAGAATGAAAATGACCAGTCAGAAGCAAGTGGGACTGATGATGAGTGACCCCTGGGGCGCTGAATATTTTTCTTCCCTCTCCTATTTCTATGTAGTGGCTTCACGTGTCCTGTGGGCACTGGGTTCTTTCTGTGTCCTCCTCCTCATCTCATAAACTAGCTTTAGAATAGTGCCAGAAGAACATATGATATCATGGTGTGAAAAACACAGTTTGCAACATACTATGGCCAACTGTGCCTCCAAGATTCAAAGATTAAAAAAGAAAGGCTTTTGATGGAAAAGGTAGGTTGGTAGTATATTTCTATGGGTAGATCTGGTTTGGTAAAGGTTTGTGCCTGGTTTTATCACCTGTTTGGATGAGATTTTTGTCTTTTGTAACACTGGTAAGCAGGAGAGGCCACTGAAAGACATTGGTTATTTTATTTTTCAATAGGCAACTTTTTAGATTTTTATTTGCTTGGTATTTTTTTTTACACTATGGTACATATAAGCAAATTTAGTAGGTGATAAATATATAGTAGTTAGATTTCACCTACATATACATTTTTCCATTTATGCTCTATGATCTGAGAAAAGGTTTTTTAAATTATATAGGATTTATGTCTCCTGTTAACATCATTTAATTTTCTTTGCTCTTGGTTTTAAAAAAATTTTGTTGAAAACGCTATTGAATATTGCAATCTATAGTGTACTAAATGGCTTCTTTTGTCCACCTGATTTCCTGTGCCACTAACACATACTGTCTGTCTCTCTAAAGTGTACTTAATCTTTGTTTTCTTTGCACAATGTCTTTGGTTGTAAGTCATAAGCCTGAGGCTGAAGAGTCTGTGGCGGAAGGCGAGAGGTCTAAGCTGGAGGCCGAAGAGTCTGCGCTGCAAGCCAGACGATGAAGTCCAGTCTGAATGCGAAGACCGAAGCTTCTCCGACGAAGTGAAGTGTTGACTCCTCCTTCAGCCCTTTAAAAAGTCTTTTTGTGCTCAGTCATTCTGACGTGGACTCATTGCGCCCTAGGGTGGAACCAATCATAC
>PVJA010025613.1:0-30627 GCA_004027025.1 Myocastor coypus
AAAAAAAAAAAAAAAAAGAAAAAGATCATAAGCTGCAGAAAAACCAGGTTGGCATGTAAGTTTTTGAGCTGAAAGCCCCAGTGAGTGCTTTGCAAAACCACGGTGTATCAGTAATAAGGAATTTGAGTTTTCCTCAATTGCAAATACATTAGCAGTTTTGCGAAACGAGTTATAGAAGATGAGATAGAAAAAAAGGAATTCAAGATACAAACCTGTGTAGAAGGTGTTATTAGGTTCAAAGGCATAAAAATACTGTAGTAAATTTGGATAACAGCTGCTTGAGCTGAGCCTCTGTACTTCTCTCTTCCTGGAACTTGAACGTCTTGCTCAGACTGATACTCACCTGCAGGTCTTGCTTTGAGTAGCCCTGCCCAAAGCTGCTGCTTCTCAGAGCTCGGTGCCTCGAGCCTGGGCACCGGATCACACCCCCTGGGGGTCACTGGGGATGATGACTCAGCCTGGCCTGGACTGCTTGGATGGAGTAACTGAGACAGAGTCCACCCTGCTGTGCTTTAGCAAGTAGCTTTAACAGTTCCAACGTGCTAGCCTCAGAGTCGTGGTTCTCTGCAATGTGGCCTTCTCTCTATGCCGACAGAAGAAACAGTAAGAACCAGGGAAGCCAGCACACTGCTGTACTACAGTTCTCCCGTTGCCATCAGTTTCTCCCTCCCTCCATCCCTTGCTCCTGAAGCTGAGGCACAGGACCTGCCTGCTCAGCTCCCTTCAGGGCACTTCAGTGAATGAATGTGTGCCGCTTGCCAACTGCAGGCTGGGCAGAGAAGGGCCAGACTAGAAGATATCCTGAGAGCATGTGTGGCCGATAAGTCCCAGGACAAATGCCTTGGGGGTTTTGGCACACAGACATGGGGCAGGTGAGGACAGAGCAGCCACAGAGACGAGGAGGAGTGAGAAAAATGAGAGGTGCTGGTTCGGGGAGGCAAGAGCAGAGCATGTGTGAAGGAGGGAGACGCGGCTGGCTGGAGAACCCCGCAGCTGGGTGGGTGGCAGGAAGGCTGAGCGCCCAGCCCGGGGCAGCAGCACGGAGGGCTTTGACGAACTTGGCAAGCTCAGGTGCGTGCAGACAGCGGAGGCCGGAGGGGAGGGCTGGGAAGGAGACCCGCAGGTGGGAACCGGAAACAGCCACGATGGAGCCACTCTAGGAGTTTTAAATGGCGAGTTTGATTTTAGAGAAATTTCACCAGGGCTAGAAGGAGAAATGAGGTCATGAGATTTATGGAAAGGATCAGAGAGATGTCATTTAGAACTCATAAATGAGTGGCTTAATACGTCAACTTTCATAAAGCTGGATATGCTTTGGTTAATGACTTCAGTAAAACAGAATTAATTGCTTTAACTTTTCTTCAGTCTCTTAAACTCTCTCCACTCCTAAGTGCTGTTTTTGGTTGAGAAGAAAATAGTTCGTAACCCACTCTCATTCCTTACATAGCTGTACATAAATACGTCTGAAAAACAGCATTGTACTTTTTGTATTTCCTTTATTTATTATTTGCCCAAAATATTTTAAAGTAAATTTCGTGACTGACAAAATTTTTCCATAACTATAGTACTATTATTACATCTAATGAAATTGACTATGATTCATTTCATTGTCTAATAACCCGATTTATATTAAAATCCCATTTATCTCCAAAGCCATTTTTTGTTTAAATTAAGGCTCAGGCGAGGTCTGTGTCTTGCTGTGGGCATGGCTTTTATGCTATTTGCTTTTCACATCCCTTGATGTGTTCTTAAAGCCAATTGATTGTCCTCTAGGACACCCTGCTTTCTGAAATGGTCTGATAACTTTCCTGTTGTGTCATTGGACTCAATGGACTTTGTTCCCTGTTTTCTAGAGACACATAGTGTATGAAGACTGGACAATGCTCACAGGAGGTGAGCTCTTCCCTAGGTGGTGCTGTCTGCTGGCTTCATGTCGTGTGGCATCAGAAGGCGCAGGCTACGTAGGTGTGTCCTTGTTAGTGACTTGACCCTTAAGTAGAGAAGACTGCGTAGGAGCTGGTGGATAAGAGTTGGTCATCACAGTATTGGACACAGTCAGTTCACCTATGAAAACAGAGATATGGTCACAAACACAGGCAGTGTAGCTTGAGGAAGTTCTTATTGTACCCATGAAGAAGCAGCAAATTCGTCATGGGAGACTGAGAGTGAGCCAGTGGAGGCCAGCCAGGACTGCAGGAGAGGGGCAGGTGAACACATACGCTGGGAATTTTACTGTGGGAAGAGTGTTATTGCTGGAAGCCCTGGAGACCTGTGGGCAGTGGATGACCAGTGTTGTGAAATTAAATAAGCACACACTATTGCATGAGTATTTTGCAGTTGAGTTCAGTTGTGTGGTTGTAGGTGTGGCGGAAGGTGGAGGTTGGGTGTACCCAGGATTGGGTTTTAGCCAACTCTATGTAGAGGGAGAGCCAGGGATGGATCATGGGATTTGAGGTGGGTAGGAAGGGAACTGAGAATGTGGGAGGAAGTGGAGAGCAACGAAGTGGTAGGATGAGCTGCAGAAGACTCTGGAAGTTGGGCCACCAGCTGCCATAAGCTACAAAGTGACAGTGAGGGCTGCTGTCCAATACTGAAATTATGTCGGAGGCCCATTTTTTAGAAACAACAAGATTAGAGCTGTGATCCTGAGAGTGAGTGACTAAAATCACAAGTGTGGAGGTCGAGGAGACCAAAGAACTCCGGGGAACTAGAATATCCCATAGGCGGATACGAATCTTATTAATATTACTAATGATACTTATGACAGAAATGATAGTGGGGAAAGTTAAAGTAAGCAAGGAGCTGAAATAGTCAAAGAAGCAAGGGGTGAATTTTAGCTGAAGGAAACGCCACCACGGCAAGCCAAGTGAGGCTGCAGTAGCTGGTGCAGTCTACACAGCATTGCTGCAAGAAATGCGTTGGGTGCACATATGGGGTCTCCCCACCAAACCTTATGCAGCATGGGCTAGACAAATGTTAGCTGTTCTCGATCAGAGTCTATGTGACTCTGGGGAATGGAGCTTAAACTGAGGGTTTATTTTTCTAGGGAAGTTGATTTTCCTTCATTTTAAAGTCTTTCTAAGAGGCACAGGTGCTTGCAAGCCACGTGTGAGCTGGTAGGTGGTAATTTCTGTGTCATTGCATGTGTCCAGCAGAGTAGCTGAACATCGCATGACTGTGCTCTGAAGGGTGGGAAAGTGCAGTCGAAGAAATGGGTGGGTGGCCGCCAAAAGGGTGTGTGTGTGTGTGTGTGTGTGTGTGTGTATTGGGGGGGGCACTGGGGCTATAGTAGAGTTAGTTTTGTTCTTCCGTTCAAATACCACCGAGCATTTGTGGGCTGTCGTCTAGAGACTGGCTATAGATGCGGGAGACCAGAGATGGCTTAAGGGAAGGAGGTGTCTGTGGTTAGGACGTGTCTGTGGTCCGATAGATCTTGTGCACTGTGCTGAGAGCCAAAATAAGCACAGCTATGCTGACCCCGGGGGTCCAGGGGAGGGACCAAAGTCAAGGGGCACTGGAGTATGTGTTGGAGGCTAAGTGGGTGTGGCCCGTGTGACCAGTGCAGGAAGGACTGTGCCTACAGAGGGACTTCATGGCATTCCTTCAGGAGCACGAAAAAGCCTGGAATATTTTAAGTGCCACTGAATTGCCTCCGGCAAATTCCGAATCTTCCCTGTCTCTGTTCCTCTATTTGTAACTGGGGATAGCAGTGGCATCCTTGGAGCAGAAGAAAGTGAAGAGTAACTGAGGTGATGTGTGTGATAGCTGTCGCGGGCACTGGTACAGTCCCTGTGGGTGAATCGGCTTACTTAGCTTTGTAAATAGTCCTGTGGGGTAGGATCTGCGAATGTCCCCCCTTTACAGGTAAATTTGCTGAGTCTTGAGGATTAAGTAACCCCAGGTCATGAAACTGGTGACCAGAAGATTAGTCTGATTTCAAACCTTGTACGTGTTTTTATTAGTCCATATTAGCAGCACGTAACAATTACATTTCATCGCGGGAAGTTGCTACACATATATAACTATCTTAATTCTTTTTCTTCTTCTTTACTCTACACCCAACACTTGACTTGGTTCCCTTCCATTTACAAAACATCTATCTCCCCATTTCCTATTACCTACTTTTTATTTTGCTCTTTAAGTTACTTACAAGTTTCTCATATATGATGTTGGTATTTTCATTGAGATTGCATTGAATCTGTAGATCAAGTTTGGTATTGGTCATTTATCACTATTGGTTATATGATATTACAACCAATAAGATAAAATGTCATAAAAACTTGCTTATAAGTTAAGTAAGTAACTTATTTTAAGTTACTTAAATTACTTATAATTTCCTTATAATTTAAGCAACTTAAAGTACTTATAAGTTTCTCACATGATATTTAAGCTTGTGTCTGATTTTCTAATCAATAATAATGTGAATTTGTTAATCAATGATGCTATACTTAATGTTATTGTCACATGCATTTATTTTTCTACAACTGACTCAAATTTATCTTTCTTTATGGCAGTGTGGTATTCCACTGTGTATATTTTTTTTAAATTTTTTTCTTGTTTCAGAACTTTTTGTTTGTATATTTACTTATTTTTCTGGCCGGCTCAGCCTGCCCAGAGGGCAGGGCTGGCGCAGCATGTGGTGCCGGGGATCGAACCGCGGTCCCTGCAGCCGCCTAAGCTTTCCTCAGCAGGCTCTTTAGACGACTGAGCCATCCTGCTGGGCCCCTCCACTGTGTATAAAGACCACATTTTCTTTATCTACCTGTCTGCTGATGGACATGTAGGCTGCTTCCAAGATTTAACTTTTATGAGTTATGCAGCTATAAACATGAGCATGCATGGATCACTGCAACTCCGTGTCTGAACTCTGCTGGGACAACACCTAGAAAGGGAATAGTTGGTCAAGTGGAATTTCTGTTTTTACTTCTTGAAAACTTTCCATGATGGTTGTATAAATTTGTATTTCCACCAACAATGTAGAAAGTTTCCTTTTTACCTGTAGCCTCCTGAGCACTAGACCATAGCTGTCATCAACAAGTAGCTTCTTGACGACAGCTGTTCTTTCTAGATTTAAGATAGAAGCTTAATGTTCTCCTAATTTGCATCTCTCTGGTGGCCGGAGACTTTGAGTGTTTCTTGATGTATTGTTTGGCCACTCCTACTTCTTCCAAGAAATGCGTTTGTTTCCGTTGTCCATTTTCGACTGAGTCTTATTTGGGGGATCCAATTCATTGAGCTCTTTATGTATTGCAATGTTAGCTGGCGTTTCCGCCCATTCTGTTCATTGTCTTTTCACTCTGTTTCCTTTGCTGTGCTTGCTGCAGCTTTACAGCAAATTTACATTAATTTGATGTAATCTGACTAGCTGATTCTTGGCTTTACTTCTTGTGCTGTTGGGATTCTGCTCAGAAAGTCCTTACTTATGCCTGAGTTTCCAATAACTTTACATATTTCATCTTCTAGAAGATCCAGTGTTTCTGTTTCAATATTTAGATGTTTGATCAATATTGATTATATTTCAGCAGCTGGTAAGAGATATTGGTGTAGATTCAGTCCTCTGCACTTGCATAGCTGATTTCCCCAGAATCATTGGCTGAAGAGGATATCTTTCCTCTACCATATTTTTGGTCTGCTTTTCAAAGTTTGGATGCTTGAATATGCCTACAGATTCTGTTTCTGCGGATGCTATTTCTGTTTATTGGTTCACATTTATGGTTTGTGCCAATACCATGCTGTTTGTACCACTGTAGCTTTTCAATATAACTTAAGTTCAGGATTATAATGCCTCCTGCTTCATTTTTATTGTCCAGGGTTGCTTCTGTTATTCTGGGTGTCTTCTGATTCCATGTGGACTTCAGAATTCTGTTTTCTAGTTCTGTCAGGAATGATGTTGGTATTTTGACTGAGATTCTATTGGCTCTGTTTATCAGGTTTAGCAGTAGGTCACTTGTTACTATTGGTTACACCTATGCAGGGACAGGGGATCTCTTTCTGTTTTCTAATGTCCTTGGTGTCTTTCTGTTTTCTAATGTCCTTTCTAATGTCCTTTATCGACTACTACAGTTTTCATTATAGAAGAATTTCACTTCTTTTGCTAACGTTATTCCCAATGAACAATATTTCACTTTTCTTGAAGCTACTGTTGATGGTGTTGTTTTCTCAATTCTTTTCTTGGGGCGTTCATTCTTGGTGTAGAGCTATGATTGGTACAAGCACATAACTGGTCCTAAATACATGGTAGTTACTGTTGCTGTGATTGTTAGTTTGTCAACTAGAGTTGAGGGTTCTGTTGTCAATTCTCACTCAGGATTACCAGTGCTCTTATTTCCAACAGCAGTGACTGGTTTTGGAAGGCCCTCATTACCTACTGTAGCTCTAATAGAAGTTGCATCATGCATATTCTAACTAGATGACATTTGTAGACCAAGAGGGCTTGTGATTTTTATCTTTTTAGAGGACACATCTTTCTTGGCATGTGCAGTTGACATGAAAAAAAAAAAAAAAAAAAAAAGCTTAGGTTGAGATACTCTTCTGATGTCTGTAGGAAGACCTCAGATGAAGCCCATACATGAGAGATGGCAGTGAGCCATCTTCCCCAGGAAAGAGGTGTCACCCACAGGTGATATAACCATCCTCAGTGCTCTTTGTAGGGAGCTAAATGAAAAGGGAGTCCTCTTCCATTAGTGGTGCCCAAAATAAGCAGAGCCCTGCAAAGTTACAGAGCATGAGCCAGTATCTGGAGACATTCCCTGGTGACATTAGAGAAGAAGGCTCACAAGATACCTGCTTACAGAAGTTCTTGCTGGAAGGAGGCAGAATCCATTCCTAATACCAATGCTTATTATAAGGGAAATGCATTATAGAATGCCAGCTCACTGAGTCATTTCTTGGTTCTGCCAGGAGCTTGCACCTAACACTAGTTCTTTTCTGCATTGTTAGGGAAAGCATTGATTTTTTTTTTTTTTTTTTTTTTTTTTTGACAAAGGACAGAGCGTCTCTTCCTGCTGCTGCCCTCACTTATGCCTGAATCCATGGAGGCTGCCCTATGACCTCTGGATGACACCTCTTACCTGGGGAATATGGCTGGCTCCCACCTGCCTGCCTCCTGGCCATGAAATTTGGGGTTTTCCCAGGCTGCACCTCATCTTTAAAGGAGCCTTTTCTCCTGATTCATGTGATTATATGCACATTGCTTCTACTTAGCATTGAATCTGCTAGGACAGGCTACCAGGCCCACCCGATTTTGTGTGCACACACATTTGCAATATATTTTATATATTCTATGCACAAACTTGCCCTACTTATTCAGCTAACATAATAAGAATAATGAAGGCACACTAATATGGTAAAAATCCGTCTTTCATTTTATCGTTTCAGTCTCAACTGTTTGCATTTGTTTTTCTAGTTACTTGGCATGGCTGACAGTTCCTTGCAATAATGTACACAAATAACTTTCTATTTTGCTTTCTTCCTTATAATATATTAAATATTTTCTTTCTCATGACTACTTTAGTTTGCCAATTGTTTATACTCCTTCAGGTAGGTTGTATCATAGCTTAGCTGTTGCTAGAAATTCAGTTGTTCACAGATTTTCACCATAAGCTTAAATTTATTTATCATTTTCTTTGACAAAGGTGTGAAACATAAGCTTAAATTTTTTTAAAAAAGTGTTTTCTTTTCTAACACACATTGCTGTATAGAATTCACTTTTTTCTCAATTGCTACCAATCTGTGCTACAGCTAGATAAGATAGGGGGTCATTTTATGAACAAGAAAAACAAATGTGTAATCTTTTCATTGGGATTATTTTGCAGTCTGATTTCGGGATGTGTGTTAATTGGGTCAACAGACACAAGGTCCTTATTCCATTCCTCACATACTTTCTAGAAAGCTTAAACTAATTTGCGCTTGTCTTTGAAATGTTTACAGGTTTCTTTGTCACCTGGCCAGCAATGAATGTGAAAGAATGTTGATGACCAGCATGGCGCAGCCAGGAATAGACCTGGGACAGACGAGAGTAGAGTCCTAGAAAAATAAAGCGGGGACCACCAGACCACCTGGGAAGACAGAGAACTAGCATATCACTACTCAGGAATAAGCAGCAGATTATTTCAAAATAAACTTCAGACCGATTTTCAAAAAAT
This sequence comes from Myocastor coypus, assembly GCA_004027025.1. Lineage (NCBI taxonomy): Eukaryota > Metazoa > Chordata > Mammalia > Rodentia > Myocastoridae > Myocastor > Myocastor coypus. The sequence continues at coordinate 8,145 of PVJA010025613.1, forward strand.
TATCTATTTCCAAAACATACTTAATACGTGTGAAAGTAAACCAGCGTAATTTTTAACTAAAAAACTGGGTCACAAAGCTGCAAATACTCTCCAAATTCAAACATAGTTAAAAAATACATATATGTACTTGTGGGAAAGAGAAAGTACTAGAAAAAGTACATACAAGACAGTAGAATGTTTCCATTGTTTATAATTTTATGCATAACAAAATTTCTAAAATGTCCATTTGTTACTCTTTGAGATAAAATATGTAAAGATATACTTTTATAGAGCTTAAATATATTTTTTGGCTCCTTTACTTTCGATGCATACAAAAAATAGCAAAGGCAGAGTTTCATAGATTCACATGCAAGGAAATTTCAATTTCTACACAGTGAAAATTACTGACAGGAGTTGAAGTACAGAACAGGGCTCATGCAGTCAAATGTTCTCAAAATTAAGACACAGCTAACACAAAGAATGAGTCAGAAAACTAAACGCATAATTAACAAGCACGTGACAGGAGGGCTAACCTTGAGAGTGACCCGGAAGAGCCTGAACACAAACATACTCTAGTTTATAGACTTTATGTGGGTCAGCAACCTTCAAAATGTTCATATTTATTTTCCATGTGTATTTTGTACGGTTGAATCTGGAGAGTATTTGCAGTCTGCGGACCTAGCTTTGCAGTTTAAAGTGTGCTGATGATAATTTCACATACCATTAAGCACCTTTTGGAAATAAATAATTGTTTGAAAAGCTGTCCAGAGTTCATTTTGAAACTGCTTGTTGCTTATTCTTGAGTAGAGATAAGCCAGGTCTCTATCTTCCTGGGTGGGTTGGTGTTCCCCACTTTATTTTTCTAGGACAGTGCTCTGTGTTGGGGGTCTACTCCTGGTCCCTGTATGCTGGCCGCTGGGCCACATCAATGCACCTGTCACGCACTCCTCACTCTTTTCTGAGCCCCCAGGCTTTCTGCCTTATGCCCCGACAAGGCCTACGAGTGCCCCATCAGTGTCATTAATGTTTAACTCTACTCTGCTAGAAACCGCTCTTCTCTCTCTCTCTCTCTCTCTCTCTCTCTCTCTCTCTCTCTCTCTCTCTCTCTCTCTCTCTCCCATCTGCAGATGATTTTTAATCATCCTGAGAAAAATGAGCCTTGGCCTCCAGATACCCTAAAGCAGGCCTCCCACCCATGGAGAAGACTGCTGGTTCCTGAGGAACTGGGGGTCCGGCAGCCCCAGGAGAAGTAGCCTTAAGCAGGTAAGAAACATTGCAGGTGAGGACTAGCAGGCGGGTCCATCTCCCCCAAAATGGTGTGGCAGACTGCTCTGGCAAAGTTTCAGTTTCTCGGTGTCTGACTGGGCTCTGCTGGTTTTCCATCCTTCATTTTCTTTCAGTGGTCTGAAACAGGGTGGGGTAGGGTGGGTAGTGGCCTGCCGAGGTCCATCAGCTATAGCTCACATCGGAGTTATTCCATCATTCTCTTTGTCTTTGATGAGCACTTGCTAAGTCCCAAGTACTGCATTCGATACTGAGCTTCTGCGATGACTGGCTCAGGGCAGAATTCCTTGTTTTGACTGAGGTTTTCTTCCTGCTCCTTTGGTGTGGCTTGGTCTCTGTGGGTGCTAATGAGTTGTCACTGTGTTCGGGAAGCCTCATGGGACTTGTAAGGGCTCACTGGTACAGTCACGTTGGTTCAGTAGTGCTTTTTTGTTGAGCACCCATTCTGCTCCAGGGACTCTGCTGGGCCCTATAGTTCATTAATGATGCCGGGGGAAATTTTTCTCTCTGGCACCAGAGTTGGTCTGAAAATCAAGCTTTCAGAAAATACTGGTTGCAAGCTGCAGGGTGCAGGGGTAGTAAGGAAGAAGTGAAACTCTCTGAAGGTCAAGGGCAGAGAATGCATCAGGACAGATGACAGCAGGCTTAAGAAGTCGGTTGGGTATGAGTGAACACATTCATTCCTGATGGAGACAAGTTTCCTATTCTTTGTCCCTCTGGTGGAGAGGAGTGTCCTCTTTTCTCTGTCTTGTTAGAACACTTGACAAGTGAGAGAGGGTCAACCTGAAACTCCACCCAGAGGTGGACGCAGAGTCTTAACACCAAGACTGTGCTGGGGAGCGGGCGAGCTCTGATGTCAGAGTTCAGATGAACACTCCCAGGTGCGACTGGCTCAGACTTCCCAGACTCTGGCCATCCAAGAGTTGCAGGACTGTGTTTGGACCTGGAAGTGTGTGGGAACTCTTTGTTCCTCAGAATCCAGGAAAACCCACCAGCAGCCCCCACTCCTGAGATGGAGAATTAGGCCCCTCCCTGGTATCTCCTTTGGTTTGTATGTGAGGGAAAAGTCAAGTTCAAAGTCCTGCCATTTTGAAATCGCTTGTGTAACTTCTGAAAATTACTATATTTCGCAAATCTTGACTTTTTTCAACTACGTGTGGAACTCATAAAATCTGCTGTGCTTATATCAAAGGTTATTTGGAATCTTCTAAAACCTAACTAATGTGAAAGACTCCCTACATGGTGAGCAGGGTGCACCCTGATGACTGATATGTTGCTTATGATAAAGGTGGCTTTTCTTTTGTGTCTTGAAAGCTTGAGTTGCCTCTTAGCTCCTGATTTCTGAGTCCTGATGGCCAACACCAAATCTTTGCTGCTCCTGATCACAGATTCTTGTCCTTTAGTGGAAGGACCTTGACCCTTGAGATTCAGACTTGGTTAGGGTCTTGTTCGTAGCACTACTAAGCTGCTGACTTTGAGAGAGCCCTGCAACCCTGATAAGGCTTTTTCTTCATTTTCTAAAGCACAACTATCAATTCAGTGATGATCCAGTGAGACGTGGCAGGTGACGGGCCTGTCATGCAGTGGTGCCTCCTCAAGTATCGCTCCTTCTTTAGTTCTTCTTGAGCTGTCATGTGGTCATGTGATTACTTGTATTCCTCATTCTGCAGAAAGTTAAATCTTTCATTTCCTGGTTTTGTCACAAGGTCCCTAGTTGCTGCTTCATGATCTCCTGTCAGAATTCATCTTTTTGTGCATGCATTTCGATAGAAAACTGTTAAGCACCCAAGATAGGAGCCCATGCTCCTCAGGGACACTGGTTTGTAAAGTGCTGGAATAGGGGTAATGTGGCTTTGGTTGGCACTGCTCCTGGACTCTGAGAGTGACTTTGGTGTCAATTAATTAAAGAGCTTCAGAGGGACAGGCTGCTGCTCAGGCTGCTGGGTCGTGGCCTGTGTCCCAACCTGTACCCCTGACTGGTCACGTCACCTCTACATGGCTCTTTTGAGGAGGGGCTGATGGGCTGTCCCTGTTCAGAGTACCTACCCTGGCTTGGTCCTTCACTCGTGCCAATCTCATTGACACAGCTTCTTGCTCAGTCTTCTCCATACTCAGTGGATGAGCTAGGCAGAGGTAATCATTTCACAGAGACTTGGGCGCAGAGAAGTATGTTTGCCTATGGCCACCAAAAATGGGGATGAGAACTCGCGTTACCTGAATGCCCAGCTCGGTATTCCTTCTACCTTCTTCTGCAAATCCTTAGGTATAGCCTTCATGGAAGAGGCCTTTAGATATCTGTACATTGGCAAAAGCCTGGAATGTACTGCTTTGGCTTATTAACTGCTCTGGTTTATGTCTGGGTGTGACACCCCCACACACAGCCTCATGCAGTCATGTGCTGGTTTCTAGAGTTCGTTACTGATCCATGGTCCAATGCTGGGACTGTGGGTGTGAGTGCTAAGTTTGCCTGGGGGCAGGCAGCCTACATGCAATATAAGGAAGGGAAGGAGGCTTACTCTTGTTGCTTTTGCTATTTTCCTCCATTATGAACTGCTGCCGTCTGCCCAGGAGCCAGCTGAGTGTGGACTGAAACTGTGAGCTAAGTAAGCTTTTCCTTCCTTAATTTTTGGTGACAAGTATTTTATGCCAGCAATGAGAAAAACAAAACAAAACAAAAAAAAACCTTAATACATACATGAAAACAAATCCAATGATTGAGGAGAGAATTGAATCTTTTTTGAAAGATACAGACCTTGTTTGAGCTCAAAGTGCTGCTTCTGTCTTTCATTTTGGTTATACAATAAATTCTGGGAGCACAGAGTAGGCCTTCGCTTAGGTACAGAGGGGATGATCTGGTTCTGTTTGCTTCCATGATACTGTGCAGCAGAAAGGCCTTGGTCTATGGAACCAAGTACATAGAGCTTTGAACCCCAGCACAGCCATGGTCTTGATACTGTGCAGCAGAAAGGCCTTGGTCTATGGAACCAAGTACATAGAGCTTTGAACCCCAGCACAGCCATGGTCTTTCCTGAAATCTCTGCTATGTCATTTAGCTTCTCAGCACCTCTGTGCCACGGTACTAAAATAGAGATCATAGCACCTTCTTGAATGGTTGATGCCCTTGCTATCAGCCTACTATGTGCATGGCGCTTCCTGGAGCCGTGCATCACAGTGACTCTGGCTATGCCAGGAAATTAAATGGAATACCAAAAACATCTGGTGTGCTTCGTACATTGTTTTCACTTCCTTAATTGGCCATGTCTCCTCTCTTATCAAGATTTCCTATTCTCTGTAGGAGATGAGCTTGCCTGCTGCCCTAAGGATGCTTCTCTGTCAGGGCATAGCCCACATACAGTACTGTGTTGGGAAACCAAGCTTGGTCTTATTGTCATGGAGGAGTTGGACGTCACAGCTCTTAAGGGATTGCCTCGTAAATTGGTGGCAGCAGCTGTGACCAAGGGGTCTTTCTTTGAGTATTCTGAGTGATTTCGGATTTCAGGCAATCTGGATTCTGCGTCGTAGACAAGTTCTTCCCTTACATTCTGGATTTTCAAGCATATGTGCTTTCATTTCTGAAGAATACGGGGCTCTACAAACCGAAAACAGAGTCAGACATGGAGTCTGACCTTATCGGCTCAAAATGAGCTCTGAGGGAGCTAGATGAAAACGATCAGAATCTAAGATTCAGAGGACAAAAATAGTGGTGGAAAACACAGAAGTTATTCACTGTTCTGGATGGAAGAACAGTGTCTGGGGGAGTTCATAGACAGCACAAATTGAGGCTGAATTTGTTTGAGAGTTGCTCAACCCTACTAGTTGGTAGGAGGTAGACCAGGGCTAAATTTCCAAGCTCATCAGTTTAAAATAATTTCAGTGCCCATTGCCCTACCGCATGCCGTTTTTGACTGTTCTTCAAATCATTTTCTCTTCCCTTGTCCTGCTTTTCGTAGGTTTGTTTTCCTGCTTAAAACAGAGCTACACATAGCTTTCATTATGATTCACACCAACCTGAAGAAAAAATTCAGCTACTGTGTCCTGGCCTTTCTCCTGTTTGCGGCCATCTGTGTGTGGAAGGAAAGGAGGAAAGGGACTTTCTATAGTTCCCTTAAAGTGCAAACCAAGGAGTTCCAGGAGACAAAGAGTCTTGAGAAGTTGATTACAGGGTCTGGTTTCCGGCCTGTGTCATCGAGCAGTACCCAGGTCCCCCACCGGCTCAGCCACACGGTCAGTCCCAAGGTCTCACGCAAGGCCCAACTGCAGCAGCCCACCTTCCAGGTGTGGAACAAGGACAGCTCATCCAAAAACCTCATCCCCAGGCTGCAAAAGATCTGGAAGAATTACCTGCGCATGAACAAGTATAAAGTATCCTACAAGGGGCCGGGGCCGGGCGTCAAGTTCAGCGCAGATGCTTTGCGCTGCTACCTCCGGGACCACGTGAATGTGTCCATGGTGGATGTCACAGATTTTCCCTTCAATACCTCAGAATGGGAGGGTTACCTGCCCAGGGAGAACTTCAGGACCAAGGCTGGGCCGTGGCGCAGGTGTGCTGTTGTCTCGTCAGCGGGATCTCTGAAGTCCTCACAACTGGGCCAAGAAATAGGTACGTTGCCGCTGTTCCCTGAACAGCCACCGCCTCCTGAAGGTAGTTGGATGGGTTCGTGGTCCTGAAGCCAAGCTCGGTCTTATTATCATTCAAGAGTTGGACATCACAGTTCTTAGGGTATTGTATCATAAGTCGGTGGCAGAAGCCATGACCAAGGGGTCTTTCTTTGAGTATTCTGAGTGACTTAGGATTTTAGACAATCTGGATTCTGGCCTGTAGGCAAGTTCTTTCTTTGCATTCTGTTTTTCCAAGCACACGTGCCTTCATCTCTCAAGAATACGAGGCTCTACAAACTCACTACAGAATGTGTATAGAATAGAGGGTGGCTCTGGGGACCAGTGGAGCTGGTGTGGAGTGGTGCTGTCAGCTTTCTTTCTCAACATCAGATATGCTATAGAGACGGGTGAAAGAACGGGAATCCAGGACCCGAGCATCTTTATCCATGAATTTAGCTTCATTTTTATGTATTTCAAATATTGCTATCCTGAAGAGTATTTAATTTGAAAAAAGGAAGTTCTGCTGCTATCCAAAAGTAAAAAAACAAAACAGAAAACAAATTTGACCTTCAAAAATAATTGAAAAATAGATTTCTCCTTCCCTTTTAGGTGCTGATAGTCTGTTATTTCATTGGTACAAGGAGTCTTTTGGTCTTAACTACCCAAGTCATGTTCGTTTTTTTCCTTTGAAAAAACTTAGAGCAGGGATTCTTCACTTAGGTGCTCTGGGCTAATTTCAGTGGGTTTAGAGTCCTTAAAATCACATGCAAAACCACCTGTGGAGCAGGTGTACAGCACACGTGCATGTGGTTAACTGCATTTTCCACAGAAGACTTTATACCGTAGTTGATTTTCAGAGGACTCTGGTCCAAATGAGATTTTAGACACTGAATGAAGTAGACCAATTTAAAAGTCCTTTGCAGCTAGTAAAGACGGTGTGCATATATTGGCAAACTAATCCAACCTACAGCTACTTGTTGGCTATAGGCTCTTTGCCTTTTTTGTGCTGGGAGAAATGTATTTTCCATGATTGAGAAACAAAGCTGGCAGGAAAGAAAGCCGAGCAGAGGGCGGCTCGCTCTTCCTTCAGCCTGCGGGTATTGGAGCAGGTGAGGTCAGACCTCTCTTTATTTCCTCCTTGTGACTGCCAGGAAAAATAGTCTGAAACGAAGCACATGCTCTGAAAGAAACATAGGTGTGAATTGGATTCTCTCGAGCTGAAAGAGGAGTGGTGAGGTCACCCCTGCTGGCTCCCCAGTGAGCAGGGCTCACTGAGCAGAGCTGCCAAGGTGGCTGGTCCCGCCCCGACTTTGATTTTGTCTTTTTGCCTTCCTTTGGACTTTGTTTGCTAGACATGAAATGGGGCTGGGTTTTCTTCATCTACAGTAAAGCTAAGGTTCTATCTTTCTTCTTTTCTATTTTTGCCATACACGGCAGCGTTGCTGGCATGAGCACGCCCTTCTTCCTGTCAGGTGATTCTGGTCTGCCTGGCTGGAGTTATGCTGCCGTCTGAGGCCGGGCCAGCCTCCCTTTGTGCGTTATATTTAATACACCTTTAGTTTTGTGCACTCCCTAAAAGGTGGGGTGATTTAAATAACCATGAGTTGAAATAATGTTTTTCTATACACTGCTTTTCAACTTCAAATAAGTACTACGAAAGGACTTTGATCTTAAGATGTAAAAATTACACGTTAAACTTCAAGTGTTCTAAATTTTATAGGGCATATACCCCGGGCATTTGGTCTAACAAATATTTAAAGACATCCATTCATTTCCTTGTTATTCATTCATGAATGCCTCAGCAATACAAAATAAGAGCTTGGAATACAAAGACACAGAGGGAAGGGGCAGAATGCTTTGCTCACGGGCTGCCCACTGGTAGAAACTCATTCTTAACAACTGAGCATCTGAGGTGGCCTCAAATTGTTTAGTTTTATGATTTGTACTGTTAGTAGGGTTTATTATTCAGATCGCTTTAATTAATTAATTGGTACTATGGATTGAACCTAGACAGCTCTTTGTAGTTTTTATTTCAGTGACAAGGTCTCATTAAATTATTGGGTTTAAATTCACACTACTGCTTCAGCCTCTCAGAGCCCTGGAATTACGAGGCTATGCCACCACAGCTCCTTTGTACAGATAACTCACAAATTACTGCTACCCTCCAGTGGGGGAAATATCCCAAGACTCAGTTGAGAAGGGCCCTAGAGAAGATGGATTTGATGGCAGTACTTACTAGAGAAAGTCTACAGTGTATATATAATATGCCTCGGACCCTTCTGCAAACCAGCCAAGGGTGGATTTAGTAATTTCCAGATATATTCGATGGCCTACTTATGCATAGAAAGTACCTTAGATTTGCTTGGATTTTTTTTTTTTTTTTTTTTGAGACAGGGTCTCGCTGTGCAGTTCAGGCTGGCCTTGAGCTCACTTTTGTAGCCCAGGCTGGTCTCAAACTCGTACCAATCCTCCTGCCTCAGCCTCCCGAGTGCTGGGATTACAGGCGTGCGCCGCCATGCCCGGCCCTTTTGCTTGGAATTTCGTTTCAAATGATAGCTCATTGTACAAAACACTATGGCCAAGAGGAGGGGCACTTGCTGTGCACCTACTGTGCGTTTGATGTACTTACTCTTTGAGGGGCTGGGTCAGACTGCTGGGACCATTTGTGTATGAGCTAGCTGGAGTCTGGGAGGCTCTCACAGCTTGCAGAGAGCAGACTGGGCTTTGGAAGCCGCTGCTCAGCTCACTGACCTCCCTGCTTTGATGGATGACTCCTCAGGGTCCTAATGGCATCACAGAGCACAGCAGGATTAATTTTTTGTTGCTTGCCTGAGGGAAAGGAGGGGACAATTCCATCTTGAGACCAAGGCAAGAAGCAAGGGACACACAGGGAAAGTGCTGTGTATGTTTGGGTGTTTCATAAAGTTCTTTGGCTGGAAATTGGGGCCCAGTGGTGAAGAAGAGTGAAAGATGAGGCCAGAATGAGAACAAAGATTCAGCTCTTAGAGACTGATAACCGTCACGGTCACGTGAGGAGGCTGGCTTTGTGCTTTAAGCCACAGAGCACCCTGGAGGTTTTGGAGCCAGAGGGCAGTAGGATGGGGCACTGCTTTGGGGAGATCTCTCACTTCTCCAAGAGTCATGCCTCCATGGGGCCTCCTAGGCGATCTCTCCTAGCCTAGGAGTCGGCTGTGTCCTGTCCCTGGGCAGCATGATTCCGGAGCACAGCAGATCCATCCCGGATGCTCTGCAGCTGGGATCTTGTAGGTTTCCTCCCATAGCTGTCTGTGCTGTTGGGTATTTGATTCTGAAAAAGGGTCAGATCTGGAGATCAGAGTTAGCAGTCACTTGCACTGAGGTGGGGCTGTGTATGGTCTGAGGGAAAGCCAATTAGGATACCTAAAATGTGTTTGCACTTTGAGAACAAGGACAGGCAGAAAGCTTCCACATGGCAGAGAGAGGGGCTGGAAGAGAACCAGGAATGTGCTGTGACAGAAACCAGCCAGGGATGTGGCCGGGGGGTATGGTGGCTTTTGGTAGAAAAGTCTGCGTAGCTGGGACAGGTGTTTGAGCAGAACGAAGACTGAGAAGGTACCTGAGGGTTGAGTGGCTTCAAGAAAATGACAGGTTGTGGCTGAGGCCAGAGACTTTTCTTGTAAAAGGCCGCACAGAAAATATTTTTTTAGTTTTGAGGGCCATACAGTGTCTTTAATAAGCCCTGAACTCGGCTGTTGTTGTAGAGCAAAAGCAACCATAAAGAGCAGTCGTAAGGAATGGGCATGGACATAGTCCTATAAAACTTGATGGATAAAAATGAGAGCTGGGCATGGGGGTGTACCCGTGTAATCCCAGCACTTGGGAGGCTGAGCCAGGAAGATTACCAGCCTGGGCAAGTTAGCAGGAGCCTGTCTCAAAATGACACAGTAAAAGAGGGCAGAGACTTTGGTTCAGTGATAGAGCATTTGCCCAGCATATATGAGGCCCTGGCTTCTAATCCCCACTACCATACCCAAAAATAAAAATAAGAGGTGGGAGGAAGGCCAGAACTCAGGAGGGTGAAGGAGGAAGATCCATGCAAATCTGAGACCAGTCTGGGCTGCAAGGTAAGCTGAAGGACAGTCTGAACTGCATAGCAAGTCCCTGTCTCAAAGAGTCCAAAAAAGAAGAAAGAAATAGGAAACTGTTAGTTGATAAATTGTAATAAAATTTCTTGCATCATGACTTCTACATTCTAAACGCTATGGTGATTTAGAACAACTATACCCGAGGCAGTGGATTGGCATGTGCTCATGAATTTCCTAACTCAAGCTGTTTCTGCTACATCTTCTGAGTGTGTAGCAATGTTGCGTGCACCACAATGCATGTCCCCCTTGGCTGGAGTTCGGGAGAGCCAGAGGCTCCCTCCCATGTGACAGGCTTATCCGCTGGGCTCCCTTGGGCTGTGGGTTGTTCTGGGTGACATCCTGGAGGCCTATTTGAGTTCGAAAGCTCTTGCACTCTCATGAGCAAAAGATGGGCTGCCCAACAAATCACTTTCCTGATCCCAAGTGACTTAAAGCAGTTTTCTTCTTTGGTTTTTTAAGTTTTACTTTTTTATTAGTACCAGCTTGCAGCACATAATGTTTACATTCCTCGTGCAGAGTAGGTAGAAGTACGCGACACATCCTAGCTCTTTTCTTTCTCCTCCCCCTTCCCTCTCCTTCCTCCCCTCCGTGTCTTTGATCTCTTTGCCACCTGAGGAATATCTGTCTCCTTACTCCAGAGCCCTGCGTGACCATTTTCCCACCAAACTCTAACTGCATCTTTGGTTCCCTTCTCATCACTCGCTAGGCTACAGCCTCGTCCTTTCAAGGAAACTGAGCATCTGACAAGGTCTTGATGCTTCTGACAGGGACAGAAATATAACCTCCTAGTGATGCCAACAGCATATTTGGTCTGTTCCATGGATAACTGGAGCCATGAGTCAGTGTCTACTGATCCTCCTTTCCTTGGGCCAACGCTGAGGACCCATCCTAAAGCTCCCTGCGAACTCTTCTCACTTAGTTTCACCACACTCTTTGCTTTCCCATCCAGCTCTCTTGCCTGGAACTTGATGTTCTGGCCCAAATCAGTGGACATGCCTTGTCTTCTGGCTTCTGGTTGGCCAGAGGCAGCACAGGAGTAAGGCTGAAAGTGAGATTGGGGCACCTGTTTCCTGGGGTGGCCCCTGTAGTGTGAACTCAGATGTGACTTTCCCTGGATGGGATCTTAGCCCTTGGCAGGTGGCCTGCTCAATCCTTGGGGCCTGGCTCTCTCCCTTTTCTCTTCAGGTCTGTAAGATTTGAGAGATGAAGGGGAGAGAGGTTATGATGCTGATTACTTCAGGCTACTTCTTGCCCGCTGTGTGGTAGCAGGGCAGTGTTCAGAGCCGCTGACAGTGAGCTCCATAGCTCAGGGTCTCTGCTCCATGGGCCATGGTCCACCAGCGTAGTAATTGCTTCCTGCAGCGGCTGACTGTAGGGACCTAGGCCATCTTGCTTTGTTTTCCTTACACTACATCTGCATCTTTATAAACAGTCCTTTAATGAAGCTGTTAGCGGCTTCCTTGGCGCTTTCATCTCTATTCCTCACAAAGATGATTTATTCATTCATGAAAGCAGAGAGTTGGCAAGTGCATTTTCTTTAGATCTGTGCTTTCCCATCGCTGAGCTGGCTGCAAGTCTGAGTTGTGTGGAGACATGCTTCCTGTTGTTTCAGCTCGGTGTGCCTGTCCTTTAAAGTGAGAAAAATGTGGACTATGCTTGCTTGTCTCATGTAACTTTAAAGCCATTTCAGTGACATTTAGTCCCCCGTCTGAGGGTACCATTAGATTGTTTCTGTGAACATTGTACCAGGAGTCACGCATGAGGTAGTGCTGGAATTTAATAGCTGGAGGATTTCACCCCCTAATTTCCCTTTCTAGATCATCTTGTGTTGAACCAAATGCCTTTGTCATCCCAGTGCTATCTGTGTGGCTAAAGAACAACCAAAATAAACCCACGTGGAGGCAGATGGGATGATAGATTATTGGTTTATCTTCAAATAGCGTTTGGTGGTGAGCCCTAAATTTCCTGATTGTATAAGGGTAGGCTGAGCTGTCAGAGGATCATATGAGGTCCCCCATGGGGGTGGTTCTCAGAGGTCGTCACTTTATTCATTGGATTAGTCAATGCAAGTAAAGAAGCTTCTCTATTTATCAACCTCTGATTTAAATAGCCAAAAAGAGATTGGGCCCAGGAAGTAATTAGATGTTTTTGAGACGATCTGATATTGAAAAAACAATTTTTAAATCTTTTGTTTATTTATCTGGTACAGGGTCTCACTATGCAGCTTGGATTCATAGTGGCTGTCCTGTCTCAGCCTCCCTGTGCTGGAATTTACAGGCGCGCATCCCCATACCTAGCTTTGGTGGCCGGCTTAGCTTGGCTGGGGTTCTGAGGCCAGTATGGCATGTGGTACCAAGGATCAAACCTGGGTCCTTGTGCTTGCCAGGCAGGTGCTTAGACTGCTGAGCCATCTCCTAGCTCCATCTACTTGACACTGACTCTATTTTTTCTGACAAAATGTTTGTTAAAAAGCATGAGGAAACATAGTATTTAGCTTACCACTCCAACCTCTGGCCCCATTCCTACCACACCAGGTCTGTGAACCTTCTCTGAGTTTTAGGTTTCTTGTGGAACACTGCACTTGTGTTGGATGGCATCGTGAGTCCTGGCATTTGCCAAGCACTGTGCGCTTGTCAAGGCAACTGAGCATCTGACAGGGTCTTGATGTTGCTGACAGTGATAGAAATATAACCTGCTGGTGATGCCAACAGAATATTTGGTCTGTTCCATTGATAACTGGAGTAGCCGTTTCTCTACAAGTTGCATGTTGGCCTTGGTCACCTTTCAGCTGGGCTTTGGTACAGTGACACCAATGAGGGAGTTTCAGGAGTGCGTGACCTGGATCCCCTTTAGCTCACACCCTGGCCGACAGCCAGATGGTCATTTTGATCTTTGAGCTCTAGCAGAGCAATGTAGAAATATAATTTTTCTGTTTGTATCATGATACAAAAACCAAGAAGTGTTTTTATCTTTCCCCTTCCCTTCCTCCTGCCCCTTTCTCCCTCCTGCCCTTCTCTTTCTCTGTGTTGCTGGCTCTCACCCATCACCTCTTTTCTGTTTTCTTGTGGTTACATACAGATAATCATGATGCAGTCCTGAGATTTAACGGGGCTCCCACAGCCAACTTCCAACAAGACGTGGGCACGAAGACCACCATCCGCCTGATGAATTCTCAGGTAACGTTTCTCCTGTGCAGATCTGATGCCTCAGTCAGGGTCCTATTGCTCAGATGTGATTCTCAGCACCCATACTTTAAAAGAGGAGTGTTTTCTTCCGTTTCAGTTTCAGCCGTGGTTGACTGGCTTGTAGGCAGAATCGTGACAGTACAGGGGCCTGGGGGAGACAAAAGCACTCAACTGATGGTGGCCAGGAAGCCCAGAGGTGATGGAGGAGGCATGGAAAGGGCTATATAGCAAGTCAGCTCTGAGCTCTCAGTGGACTAAATGCTGATTTGGCACAGCACCCCAGGACCCCATCATTTCCATACATGAGAACCGTGGGGGACATTTGCAAGCTATGCCATAGCACATGGGGTGAGAGGACGGCCACAGTGGCCCTCAAAGCAGAATGTATCTGCCAGGATGCATCAGAGCCACTACGTGAAGTGTCTGGGCCTTCTTAAGATCCAGCATTTTCACTGGAGGAAGCAGAAATGAGCTTGTCACCAACCTTTTGATGTGTTCATGAAGGGAAAAAAGTCACATTATTAGCGTGCTATGCTGGCAGTTTCTAGGACTCAGGAAAGCAGAATTTTGCTGTTCATGAAGGCAAGAGGTCATACTGGAAGTGCTGCTTGAGGGCCCATAGTGCAGAGGACTCCAGGAAAGAATGGGGAGTATTGTGAAAAGTAAAGGGAGACATGCGTGTGGTGTAAAATGACACCCAAGGACCACTACATCACCTTTTCGTCATGTGTAATGTGCTCTAGTATTCATGTACTACTGGATGGATTCCCCTGGAGAATTCATTTCTAGATAGTGCATGCTGGTTCTTAATACAATCAGAAATTTGTGCAGCGTCATTGCTACAAATTTCTGTTAATGGAGTTAATGAGTAAGAAAGCTGACCGTGCGTGTATCACGCATTGCATGTCAGCCAGACAAAACAGTGCTTGCCTGTACCCCCACCTAGGTGGGTGATGGAGCAGGGGGATCTCTTGATCCCAAGGGGTTGAAACCACCCTGGTGATATGGAAAGACTCTCCATATTGCACTGTGGGCTGTGGCCGTGATCATCTTGCTCACGACCACTGATGTTTGCCTTTTCCTGACCAAGTATTGAGCCTTGGCTATTTGATGTAAATGTTTAATTTCTGTATGCCTCCTCCTCCCCATGATTCCTGGATATAGCCTGAATCCTGGAGTTGATCAGAAATGCCGTGCCAATACTTCCTGGTAGAATGTACATTTCTCATTCCCTGTGGTAGGAATCTATTCTTTCTCTTCACTTCCTCACTCCCAGAAACTCACCAGCTAAGCTGAACCACTTCCTGTATAGTGCACTTTTTACTGGAAAACCACAGCCCCAAGCATCTGTTTATGATGGCATGGGGAAGGAAGAACTTGCCTTCTGCCCAAGGGCCACAGTCTTGATTGTTGTCGTTTCCCTCAAGCCTTTTTGTTCTCGTAAGTCAGTGATTTTTCTACCCTTCAGTAGCCTTTAGGTGATTCCAGGGCCTATGTGCTATTCTACCTCAGATTTGAGGTTTTAATATTACTTTTTATAACTAGAAAGAAAGAGGTTTAGAAGAAGTGGTTTGATTAGCAAGAGGTTCTGGAGCAACGTCTGATCTGGATTTGAGAAATTACAGCGGGGAGGTATTCCAGAAAGTGGGGTTGGCATCCACACAGCACTGGCTGGGCAGAGGAGGCCATGTGGCAGGGCTCACAGTGCCTTGTTGGGGGAGATGAGCTGGACCTTTAGGGCTGCTCAGCTTCTGGAAGATCTGGAAAATCAGACAGAGCTGTGAGGACCGGCGTTGCTTCTCTCCCTTTTCATGCCCAAGTCACAGAGACCCTAGTGCTGAAGAGCACCGCAGGGAGCACAGATACCTGGCTTTCACGTGCACGTAAATGTGTGGGGGAGAGGTACTTACTATTCATTCATTCATTCACTCATTCACCCACTCATTCATTCATACATTCATTCACTCAGTTATCATTCATTCATCCATGCATTCATTCATTCACTCATTTGCTCATTCATTCATATAGTCACTCACTCACTCATTTAGTGAATCATTCATTCGCTCACTCATTCTTTCATTCATTGGTTCTGCAGACACGCACAGTGTTGACTGCAGTGTAGCTGTCAGTACACAGCTTTGTCAGTTAGGTCTGGGGTAGAAACAAGCCCTGTCTCTTACAATTAAATTTCACACCCAACTTAGATATGTCATAGCTTACTTATCAATAAAGACAGGGAATACTTTTCCTCATAAACCTTTTCTGGTTTGTAAATGAGAAAGCCTGTGCAAAGCGCTGAGAATGGTAGCTGGCATACATGCTAATGGGTGGTGCCAGCTCACTTACCTATGCAGACTCTGTGGAGGGAGGGGAGGAAGTGACGTTGCTACAAGGGCAGAATGGAGGAGAAGGCAATATGCTCGCTGCATCTGAGGCAAGAAAAGCCTTTGACAAAATTCAACATCTTTTCATGATAAGAACATTCCGTAAAGTAGAAATGGAAGGAAATGCCTTGATGTAAAAGCTCACGTGAAGAACCGGAGGCAAACATCATGCTCAGGGAGGCAAGGTTGACATCTTTCCTCTAAACTTAGGAAGAAGGCTAGGATGCCTGTTTCTGTCATCGCCATCGAACTTATTACCGGAAGCCCTGAAAAGAGCAAGCGAGGTGAGAAAAAATTAAAAGGTACCTGAGTTGAAAAAGAAGTTAAAATACCTCTGCTCACAAATGACACGATCTTCTATGGGGAAAACTTGAAAGAGCGTAAAAAGTATTTTGTTAGAACTAATGAAGTGGGGCTGGGGACATAGCTCCATGGCACAAGTGTCTGCCCAGCAAGTGCAAGGTCGTGAGTTCAAACCCCGGTCCCAGGAAAAAAAAAAAAAAAAAAAAAAGAACTAGTGAAGTGAGGGGGACAGTTTGGCAGTCTAAGCGCCTTCCAAACAACCTCAAGGACCTGAGTCTGATCCCTAGTGTCACGTGCTGAGCCAGACTCTGGACTCCAGGCACGCTGTGTCCGCCCCAGACCAGGTGTGGTGGTGCACACTATCATCTCAGCGCTGAGGAGTCTGGGACAGGAGGATTGCCAGGAGTCTGAGCTGTGCAATGAGACCCTGGGTCGGACTAAAACAAGAACTAACAACGAACTCAGTGAAGTAGCAGCATGACCAGGTCACATAGAGGGAGCAGTGCACTGCTTCTACAGTATGTGTGCCAATAATGAATATAATTCTAACAGGAAATTTTAAAAATTCACTTACAGTAATGTCAGATGATTAGATAACTAGAAATTAAATTTACCCAAAGATTTGTACAAGGAAACTTGCAAATGTTTTTGATCATAAATTAAGAGCAAACTAAACGCCAAATTGCCAGTATCAATGCCACATGACAAGCTAATATAATAATGTAATACATAATACAATATTAAGTTATAACAGATTGGAAGACAGCATAGGTTCAGCAACCTTCATGCAAGGTGCTCCAGAATCTAACTTTTTGATCACTGACGTTGTTATAACAAGTGAAAAATCACACACCTGACCTCAGGTGCACTAAAGTAGTACAGAGATTTTCCTTCAGCCTGTGGGTATGAAGTGTTGTCTTAGTTACTTTTTAATCGTTGCCGAGACAAATACCTGACACTCAAAATGAAGGAAGGAAAGGTTTATTTAGCTCACAGTTACTGGAGGTTTCAGTCCATATTCGGCTGGCCCAAGGCTGAGAGGAACAGAGCAGAGAGCATCCAGTTCATGGCGGTGGAACAGCAACAAAATGGCGGCAGAGGTAGCCAGCCAAACACGGCAGCAGAGCAACAGCAACAGTCCAAGTCTGTCTCTCTGTCTCTCTTTATATTACTTTCAGGCTCTCCGCCTTAGCTCCCGCCCTAGGCTACACCCATAATCCCAGAAGTACTTCCACCCATAATCCCATCAGCTCTAAAACCTATAATCCCAGGGATCATGGATCAAGTCTCAAACTCTAGAAGTCCCCGCCCAATGACTCCATGAGGCTTTGGGGGGACAACTAGACATAAACCACAACAAGTGTATTTAGAAAGAAGATGAAGGGCCAGGGGTATAGCTCAGTGGACTAAGCTCAGGGTAGGTGCAGGGGCTCGTGTGCAATCCCTAGCGCTGCATGCAGTGCCAGTCCCATCGCTCGGGGTGCTGAGCTGGCAATGGCGTCCAGGCGTGGTGGCACATGCCTGTAATCCCAGCACTAGGGAGGCACAAATCAGGAGGATCACTACAAGTCCGGGCTGAGTGGTGAGACCCTGCACCTCCAAAAACAAACAAACAAATGAAAAACAAAAAACCTAAACAAAGATGAGTTCTGTGTTTAGGGTTGTGTTTCGTACTCAAAATATCCATGCAAATATTCCAAAGCACGAAAAACAATCCTGAAATTGAAACATTTCTGGTTTCAAGCACTTTAAATAAAAACACTAAGCTTGTATTTTCAAGGTATCATTACTACCTCAAACATGTACAGATTTAGTATAATTCCTATGAAGAGTCCAGTGATTTTTTTTTTCAGAAGTAGGAAAACCCTAAAATTCATGTGGAATCACAAGTAGCACAAATAGCCAAAGCCATGCTGTAACTTCTGCTCTCAAAACTCACAGTAGCACTTTTGTAATTAAAGCTGTGTGGTACTGATTTAAAGAGAGACTTACAGAACAAAGAAATAGAATAATAAATCCAAAAGAAAACCTCTACAGAAGTGGTCATACAATGCCAGTTTCATTAAAACCATCCGTGGAAGAAACATCTTTTTAAGAAATAATGCCAGGAACATGGGTTGTCTGGGTGCCAAAGCATGAAATTGGACTCTTATCTACCACCACATACACAAACCATTTCAAAATAAATCCATGACCCAAATGTCAGACCTAAAACTATATAAAACTCTCAGAGGACAACATAGGACAGAAACTTCATGACTTAAGTTTTGGCAGTTATTTTAGGGTTATGACATTAAAGGCAGAGGAGAAAAAAGGAAAAACAC
The DNA here is from genome assembly GCA_004027025.1 of Myocastor coypus. Classification (NCBI taxonomy): domain Eukaryota; kingdom Metazoa; phylum Chordata; class Mammalia; order Rodentia; family Myocastoridae; genus Myocastor; species Myocastor coypus. The sequence goes on from PVJA010025613.1 coordinate 26,327, forward strand.
GTAAATGGGTCTTCATGAGATATTTTTAAAAATATGTCTCAACAGACACTCTACAAAAGAGTACAAATAATCTACAGAATGGGGAACAACATCTGCCAGTGATATAGCTGATAAGAAAACTCCTAAAGGAAAAAAAATGCTATTCAAAGATAAGTACAAATTTTGAATTGATATTTGTCCAAAGACTGTGTGCAATACAGATAGCCAGCGAGCACATGGCCCAATGCCACAGTCACTAGGGAAACACAAATCAAAGCTGAGTACATCAGGATGGCTTCTGTGAGGAGAACTGGAAGCCCTGCGCATTGTGTAGCCGGTGAGCTGCTGTGCAAGTCAGTATCGAACAATTTAGTGTAGAATTATCCCATGATCTGGCAGTTCCACTTCTTGGCATAGACTTCAAAGAATTGAAAGCAGCATTTAGAACATGTACACCCATGCTCCAAGTAGAATTATTCACAATACCTAAAATGTGAGCCAAAAATCAAGTGCCTGTTAATAGATGAATGGGTGAGCAAAATTTGGTGTGTACATACAAGGAAATGTTACTGAACCTTCAAAAGGAAGGTCAGGCGTGTAACAACATGGTTCAACTCTGAGAATATAACATTAAATGAAATCATCCAGTCACAAAAAAGAATAGCGTTATGATTGTTCTTCTGTGAATTACTTGGCATAGTTAAAGTCTTGGAGCGTAAAAGCACAATTTTCCCAGTATTATTTCTTGACAAGACCTTTCTTTGACCGAGCGGTTTTAATGAATCTGGAGCCTCATCACACGACCGTTTCTGTGATGAGCTAGAAGGCCTGGAGTGGGATTTTTTTTTTTTTTTTTTTAATTGGACCTAGAGTTTCCTTTTTGCAAGACTGAAAAGAATTCTGGAGTTGGATGATTGGTGAGCATTGGTGAAAAATATTAATGTACTCGGTGTTTTTCTTGTTTCAGAACTTTTGTTTGTTTATTTATTTATTTTTATGGCTGGCTCAGCCTGCCCCGAGGGCAGGACTGGTGCAGCATGTGGTGCCGGGGATCGAACCGTGGTCCCTGCAGCCGCCCAAGCTTTCCTAAGCAGGCGCTTTAGACCACTGAGCCATCCTGCCGGGCCTGCTCGGTGTTTTTGAACTACACTCTTCAAAGCGGTTCTCACAGGCGCTTTCATGCTATGTGTATTTTGCCATACTAAAAAGAAAAGAAAAAAAAAAAAAGATGTCAGCGAAGTGAGGAGGCACGACAAAAGGCAAAGGCAGCATGATTCTACTCCTCAGAGGTACTTGAATAATCACTATGGAGACGGGAGGAAGGACAGCGATGGACGAGATCTATTGGGAGGGGACACCAGGAGTGGACGGAAGGCTGCTGCGCTGTAGATTGTCAGGATGATGAAGTTCTGGAGGTGGAGAGTGTTGCTGACTGCCCAGCAAAGAGAATGTCCTTCCTGCTCCTGAGCTGGACCCGTAAGGAGGAGGAAATGTGTTTTGTTACGTGTATTCTATTGTTATACTGTCTTTAAAAATAATTGGCGAGAGTAGAATTGTTCACAATACCTAAAATGTGAGCCAAAAATCAAACGTGTGTACATACGAGGAAATGTTACTGTGTTTTACAGTAACATTTGGAAAGTTACCAACTTTCCCTGTTGCTAAAGGGCAAAACTGAATGCAGTGTAATGAAAGAGGTAAATGGTTGTTGATCCATGACGGTGAGAGGATGAACCCCAGCGAAAAGGAGCCAGCTGGAAATAGGATGGCAAAGGTGCATGAGAGGCAGTTTAAGACGTACCATTGGAGACAAGGCTGCCTTGAAAGAAGAAGGTGAAAGGCTCTGTAATACGGAGTGTTCAAGCCATGGTTTGGACTGGTCTTTGAGGAAGAATGGGGGCCCAAGTCCACCCCAGGAATGGAGCTGGATGTCCGAGCCATGCAGGGCCACTGTGGGGTTGCAAAGCACGAATTTAGAGAGAAGCCGTTTCCTCCTGATGCCTGGGTGGTCAAGACTTGCAGATCACTGGGTTTGGCCATGGAGAGAGGGGTGAGGAGGATGCCCTCTTTGGTCTCATCCTCCTCGCTCACCTCTTTAAGATGTTTTTGTCATGCATTAACTCAAACTCCTGAAAAGGGCCTAGAATTTTATTAAAAGGGCAGGCATGATTGTTGGGCAGTGAAGAACCCAGGAGACCGAGAGTCAGACTGCCCTGACTCCTCCTCTTCTTCCTCCTCCTCCTCCACTTCCTACAAGAGTGGCTTGAGCAGGTGGTTCTGCCATTCTGGGTCTGAGTTCTTTTACAGGTACAACAGGCACCGGAAGAGGTCGCATGCGTGGTCAGCGTAAGCTCAAATGAGATCCTTAGTGAAGAGCGCTGCATCAGAGGCTGGTGTGCAGTAGATTGTGGTGGAGCTCGCTCAAGAAGTGTGCAGCCTGTCCACTTGCTTCCCGTGGCCTGCACCTTCCCAGTGCCCGACAGAGGGGCCCCTATCTCTGCCCAGCAGGAAGGGCAAGCCAGCCATCAGCCCCCCTTGGGAGGGGCCCAGGGGTAGGCAGGCAAGACTTCTGTTAAAAGATTAGTTTTAGAAAATAGTAAGAGCATGGCTGTCATATGCAACCGAAATAAACTTGTGACACACAAGTGTGAGGGGAGCCAGGCAAGTGTTACAAGTGGTTCAGAAATTCCTCAGAATTGCAGATTTGGAGTGAGTGAAGGGATTCAACATGAGGTTGGTTAGAGGGAGTTCCAATCCCTCAGAATGCCTCGGGGCAACGCCTCTGTCAGGAGCCAGGCAAGTGTTACAAGTGGTTCAGAAATTCCTCAGAATTGCAGATTTGGAGTGAGTGAAGGGATTCAACATGAGGTTGGTTAGAGGGAGTTCCAATCCCTCAGAATGCCTCGGGGCAACGCCTCTGTCAGTTGCCCGCCATGGACAAGGGCCTGAATTGCTCTCAAGGAACCAGAAGCAGCGAGAAAGGAAGAAAGGGCATGCGGCGGAGAAGGCAGCATTCTCCACAGACATGGAACGTCTTCACATACTTCCAGGTCCCTGGGCTGCCCTGGGCCAGCCCTCCCCAGGGAGCACTGCTCATCTTTTCTCCTCCTCAGGCCTGTGACCCTCCTTCCTCCCCTCCCTCAGACAGCACCCAATGCTTGGGGTGCAGCTTTAGTAACTTAGTGTGGGCAGCTAGCTCCGTGACACCGTTCTTGTGGTTCTGACCTGTGAGTGCCACCTGTTTATCATTACCCTGCCTTATCTTGGCATTCCAGGAAGCTGGTCGTGCATCTTGCTTATCCTAACTTCCATCCTAAGTACTTTGGGTCTGTGGGGTGTGTGTGTGTGTGTGTGTGTGTGTGTGTGTGTGTGTGTTGCAGAGTAAGAGCTGGCCATTGCACAGAGAGCCCTTGGAGCCCAGAAGTCACAGAATGGCTCTGGTATGGGCAGGATTCTGCATTGGAGATTTTCACTCTCTTTGCAGCCAGAGAGGATTTCCTGCCATCAGCTCTCTCTTGAACAGGGCCTGTGTTTGTTCAGCTCTCCCCTTAGGGGGCAAGGGACAGTGCCTCTGGACTGTGACAAGGCTGTGGAAAACACAAAGGTGCTTTTCTTACTGAGAGGGTGGCTTTTTATAGAGCCAGCAGCCTCCTGTGAAGTTTCGGCTCAGTAAACTCGTTCATGTGCCTTCGCCAGATGTTGTTATGATATTCAACAGGAAACCTATGTAGCTAACTGTGGGTCGTTAAGCAAATCCAATTTGACTATAAGCCGAAGGAGGTTTCTGTGAAACTCAGCGGAGCCCCTGCCATGCTCAGTGGGCCTAAGGAAAGACATAATGGCGGGCCGTGAAGACAGTGGCTTCCTTAGCTTTTGTGCTGGCGGGGGAGGGAAGACCCAGCTCTTCTGCTTAGTAGCAGGGTGCGCTGAGGGGCTGAGGGAGTGCATCCCAGAGCCCTCAGGGGAGCTCATCCCCAATTGATAGCTGATGCTGGTTTTTTGTTTGTTTGTTTGTTGTTTGTTTTTTTAAATGTTTTTTATTTTTTATTTGATTTTTTAAAATATTTTTTTATTGTTTAAATTTAACACGGGTTATATTACATATTTTCATCATCAGATCAGGTTAGATTAATACATATAGGTATATAAGATTGATCAAACAATTAAACATTAACCCTTCTAAATCAACATTATTATTTTTTTTCTTTTCCCCTTTCTTTTCTTTGAAAGTTGACATATTGCATATTGTCCTCACAATCGTTCTACAGAGTACAGTGTGTGGGCATGACCCACCTCCCTATTGATGTTGCTTAGAAAAAAAA